>JAQFZP010003087.1:0-11275 GCA_034695745.1 Geophilus truncorum | reverse complement strand
TTGCAACTGAAATGTCATTATTAAATCAGTAAAGCATCAGCTTTGCTCAAGGCAACACATATTTCTTTATTCTCTCTTTCTCTTGGCTTTTTAGTATATCTTTTCATTTTCATATCTTTCTATTCTGTTTTTCAACTAACTTTTTATTGGTTTTCGTGATTTTCACAATTTTTGGCTGATGCTGATGTAGCGGCCAGTACAGTAACCTTCTATTTCGCGTTTTGTATACCAAACACAGCTTGGTCTGGACCCTTGTGTATGTATTTTAATACATATTTGATTGATTTAACGGAGTTACAATATTCCACATTAATGTTGGCATCAAATATTCGCGACAATAATGGGGAGTATGGGACAATCCACCTGTTGTCTATTTTTAGCTTAATTGATTGCTTTCCTTTCTTGATCGTTTTGGTTGCTTCGAATCCTCCGTCAGTCACTTTTCTTCTTCGGTATAATGGATAGCCATCATCTCCAATTTGAGTTTCGAGCAATGGGCTCTTTGGGTATCGTTTAGTGCATTAGCCCTAACTTAACTTAAGGACTTAGCTTTTTAGGCTCTGGTTCATTAGTTTTATGATTGCTTAACAGTTTTTGAATATATCTTTTCATATATTTCTATTCTGTATTCCAACTTACTTTTCATTGGTTTTAATGTTTACACAAAGTTCACTTTCAATTACATCTTTCGATTCTTTTAACTCATTTTCAATAACCTTACTGATTGCTTTAGTCAAACCATCATAATCTAACACTACACTACACTAGTTATACTAATTCTTCTACAGGTCGAACCTCAATATAACGAACTTGCATACAGCGAATTGTTCGATATAACGAACCCACTAGACATTTTTGGTTGGTTTCCAATAGACTCAATGTTTAAAAAAATCGGGTATATCGAATTATCGGTTATAAAGAACAAATTCTACTAACCGGAAGTCAGTTATACCTCGATTTAAGATAAGTGAGATTTTATTTACGATTTGCAATTTACTTTTCAACATTACTAAATTTTAAGAAACCAGAAATGTGCATCTAACTAATTTCACAAGCTTTCCAGCATATCTTATCACTGGTAAAGTTTTTAGTTCACATAGTGTATAACAAACCAAATTTTACTGCTTTGACCAAGCGCAGACCGGCTGAATTTGTAATGGCGCTCGTTCTAACTTTGAAGCTGTTTTCATTACTTTTAAATACTTATTTATAATTAAAATAATTTGTCGTATACAACTCACTTGTCAGATTAATGTTATTTAGTTGATATGAATAACATTTATTCAGTCAAAGTCGAATGTCCATAGGAAATTCGCAATTGTTTTGGCCCAATTTCTATTTACATTTTTGAGTTATAATTTTTTTTAATTGTCAATTTACAAAAAAAATTATTTTCTAAATTTCTAACTAAAAAGTAAAAAATAACAACAAATTAAAAAAACCTAATTTGAAAAAAACTATCTTTCCAATTGATATAAAAAATAAAAAATAAATTTTAAAAAGTAAATTTACATTGTTGCATTTACAGCAAATTTCATCAACCACAAGCACCCTATTTTTCCTTTAAAATAAAAAAATTATTTTTTACTTTTTACTTTTTACATGGCATTTTAAAATCTATTAACTTTGTTCTCAGTAGAACAGCGACATCTGCGGTTAGTTTTGGTGATTTTTTTTTACGAAACCTAATTAAACGTTACGTGATTATCGTTCATAAAATGAGGATAAAACCGGTTAAACTTGAAAAACAGTATTTTATTTTGTAATATTCTATATTTATAGAAACGGAACCAGTTTTTCTTATGATATTAAATTGTAGCAACACATTAAATAGTGCAGAAAAAATAAAAATATCATTTTAAAAACACTCATTATTAAATTCAAAATTGTATTAGATACAACATTCAAAACACTCAAAAAAAAATTTAAAAAACAATTATTTCCCCATCTTAAACTTTTTCAACATTTTTCAACCAGAAATGCATTCTCCACGAATGAAAATCTGGCTCTACCTTTAACGGCTGATGTAAACGCAAATACGGAATTCGTCCATTTGCGACACGCGTCCAACGCAGATTTAAATAATTCCCGGGTGGTGTGGGATTCTCATACCACGCAAAATCCGTCCACAATTGCACCATTATGTTACTCATAGCTGCATCTCGAGGCACAAAACTTTCGGACCGATTCTCAATTTGGAATAAATAGAGAAGATCGTCCCAAAACACTGAAACTGAAATAATAAAAAATAATAAAAATTTCCCCTAGTGATGCAATTTAGTGCTAAACTACCTGTTGGCAAAACCTCTGAATCGGTAAATGACACATTCCCGATGTGTTCGAAGGAATATAACCAAGTTGGGGAATATTTAGATAGAAGAACGGCTGTTTGGTATAAACACGGATTATGATAAGCATCCGCGTAAAGTTCGGCGATGTTTCTCGCAAGGATTTGCGAATTTGGAAAATAAGTGTTGGTGATTCCGTTGACGATCTCCTGTCTTTTATCGGTGCTTATTAAAGGCCATCGGTTGGACGTGAACAAAACAAACATCACCATTTCCTGGACTGCAATTGCAGCGGTTCTTCTTCCGTCTTCTCTTTCCTGTTTTTCAGCACGACCAAATAAAGATTCAGGACCGTGAGCTGAAACGAAGTTTGTACAGTACAGTCAACTCCTTCATATCCGGACATAAGGCGGGACTGGATAAAGTGGCCGGATATGGAAACTGGCCGAGTAAGAGATAGTATTTAGTGTAGGGAGACATTAAAAATGGCCGGATATGGGAACTGGCCGAGTAAGAGATAGTATTTAGTGTAGGGAGACATTAAAAATGGCCGGATACGGGAACTGCCAAGTAAGAGATAGTATTTAGTGTAGGGAGAATTTAAAAATGGCCGGATAAGAGAGCTGGCCGGATATTAGTATGTCCGGATATGAGAGAGTTGACTAATAAAATTTTCACATTTGTTTTAAATTTTTTCAATACCTAAGAGATAAGCTTGTGGTGCACCGATTATGACCGGTACTGAATTTAATGGACCGGTCGTGGTGATCAATTTTTTTGGATTTTCAGGTAGAAAAGGTGTTCTTGATTCGTTGTCCACTCTTGGTTGCCACTCGGTTAACGAAAAATCAGCAAAATTTAGGAAACTCGTTGCGTTTCGTGATCGCAAACAATGCATCATTTCGTCCACTTGATCGTGTGGACAGTACATTTCTCTCGCCAAAAGCCTCGTTGTTATCAACGGTGTATAAGTTGACTTTGCTTTACACAGAAAAGAATCACTTTGGATGATAGCAGCGTGAAATAAACCTAAAAAAATTTAAAGGTCAGGTGAAATGAACTGTTTTATTATTAAATGTAAATCTACACATCACAAATAGTAATCAATCATCCAAATGGTTTTTTGACATGATAAATTTTGTAAAAAAAAAAAAAGATTGCAAACAGTGAATGTCAAAAGAAAATGTATTCTGGGAAAATTTCGGATAAATCCTGGATCAGTCGCTGAAAAACAACAAAAGCATTGTAGGAAATTCCTGCTACAGGAGCAGCAAACTTCGTGACGTCATAAATTACATCAGCTCCCATAATCCATTTTCCTTTTGACGCTCACTTTTCGCCATCGTTTTTTGCAAATTTTAACGTGTCTAAAAATAATTTGGCAACTGTTGTAATATGTAGATTTACATTTAACAACAACAATTTTTATTAAAAATAATCACTAAAACCTTTGCTCAAAGGTGAAAACTGATGTAAACTGACCGCCCTCGCACCTGCACCTTGACCAAACAGAGTGACCCTATTGGGATCACCGCCAAATGACGCAATGTTTCGCTGAACCCACTTCAAAGCTTCAACTTGATCCAATAAACCCCAATTGCCAGCTGCAGATTCATCTTCAGTGCTGAGAAAACCTTTTAAAAAACCATTTTACAAAATTGCTATTATTATTATAAATTGAACAAACATTAATTGCAAACACTTGTACATTTCCCAACAAGATTTATTACCCAAAATTCCTAATCTGTAATTAAATGTAACAAGGACGACATCCTGGTTTAGAAGACGATGCGGACGGAAAAGAGTGCTCGATCCCGAGAAGAAGGTTGGGCCATGAATGAACATCATGACTGGATAATAAATTCGGTATTTTCTGCTGAGCTGTTGTTAATATTAATTTAAATTTCAAGTGTGAAATAATTGAGTTTATCAAAGTTAAGAGTAGGGTAATACTTGCGGGGTGAAGATGTTGAGGTAAAGACAGTCTTCTTGACCAGAGATAGATGTTTTTGTGAAATAAGCATCTCTTTGCAGGCAAATTGGTGGATCGTCTGTTGCATTTAAGATCCCGATCCAACCTGGACTTGGTTCTGGAGCCTAGAAATTTTTTTTTTTAGTAAATAAAAATATATCTGTCGAACCCCCCGTTATAAGGAACTGGCTTACAACTGAAACCTGCTTATAAGCGAAATTGTTCAAAATTGCTGATTTTGATTAGTTTTTCTTTCAGGTTCAACATTTGGACGAAAACCTCGTTGTTATTATTATTATTATTTATTACTAATTAAATTTAACCCCAATTTGTAAACCGGAAGTACGTTTACCAAAGAGTTTGACTCTTTGTAAATCTTCATCAATCTTTGACAAATCTTTTTTTTTTTTAAATTTATAAATTCTATAGATATCTCTTTGATGACATTTTACAGCAAGTTGGTCTCATTTATAATAAAATTTACCCTTACTGAAAAAGTTGATCATTTAAAATGATTTTGAAATCATTTTTTTATTATTTTGAAGTCACTTTTATCTTTTAATGAACATTTGATTAAATTTTGATCAGTTGATTATAATTTTGATCATAAAAGTCCATTTTGTGATAAACTTATGATCAATTTCTTATAAATTAATAAAATCTTGGAAAAAATTGTAAACGACAAAATAGTAATGCCAAAAATGATTATTTTGTAAATTAAAATTTAAAACTATTGACCAAAATGTGAGTCACTTGTACTACTAACCGTAAATAATTTTTAAACTTGTGAAATAGAAGTAAATGCAAATTTTCAGTACCGTACGGTATTTAGTATTTGGTTATAATTTGTGATTATTTCATCATTTAAAAGGTTGATTATAAGTTGATCATAAAATGAATTTTTATGACCAAAATTATAATCAAATTGTGATCAAATACCCATTAAAAATGACTTCAAAATGATTAAAAAATTATTTTTAAAAAATGATCATTTTTTTTTTTATATTAAAGGAAGACATTTTTTTTTGTTGATTTGTAAGTTACAAATCAAGAAAAAAAAATCAAACAGAATCCTTGATTTAATACATGAAGAAAATTATCCAAATTTAAGGAAAGAAATTATTTTACATATTTATAAACCTCGCTACATCGAAAAATTTCGTTATATCGAAGTTCGGTTACAAGTTACAACGAAAACTCATCAAAACAAACCCTCATACCAGTACCTTAAATCTAAGATGTCCAATTGGTGGTTTTGCATAGGGAATGCCGGTAAACGCTCTGAAAATCCTTCCATTTTCAGCCTCATCATAGTAACCTCTCGCTTTTGATTTAGGGTTAAGTCTCGCCATTGGATTCGACCTGATGTTCAACTTGCATTGCACTAGGGCACAAAATACACCCAAAACCACAACAAAGAATAAAAGAGGTTTACCACAATTTAACAACATGTTTAGTGGTGGAAAACTTGACAAACAAATGCAACTAATAATAACAAGACACAAAAATAAAACAGAAAACCGGTTGGGCCAAACCCCCTATACCCCCAAGGGAGTGGAATCTGTACGGTATAAATAAATATATAAACAAATTGCTGTTTTTTAAAGAGACACTTATTTTTGAAATAAAAATATGTAAAGTTATTTCAGTTATGATGCAATTAGTGGTTTATAATAAAAGTTGATATTAAGTGAATATTTAATGGGGTTGATGATAATCTGAAGAAATTTCATGGTTTTGTTGCGTAAGAAATGAGTACACAAAGACGTTGAAAAATGTATCATAATTTATTCAGTCATTCAGTTAAGAGGAAATTCTTTGTCTGGTTCGAGAGACAGAGAAGTAAAAAATAGAAAAAAAAAAAAAAAAAGGAAATGCGTGATGGTGATGTGTGACTTGAAATTTTATCATGTGGTTTTTCACTCCCTCGCACTTAACGTTCTTCTCCACCCCGCTATTAAATTAAAGAAAAAATAAAATAATTTTTTTAGAACAACATTTATCTTTTTAAAAAAAATTAAATTTCTAAAACTTAAAAAAAATTTTTAATTCTTTTTTCTTTAAAAATGTAACTTAATTGTTTTCTCTCATAGTAATTTGCATATAAAATCAATTACCAACAACAACAAAAAAAAAGAAAAGTGTGAGACATGGTGCAATCAAAGAATAAGATGACATCACCGGAAACAATTAACATCTACTTCACTTTCACTTACCTTATTTATTTAGTCATTAAACTAAAAAAAATATTAAACCCAAAACACCTTAAATCACACCTTCTTTCCAATTACAAACATAAAAATATTTCCCTTACAACTCGTGAGACAAGTAAAACAAAAACCCAATGTCATGATTTCACCTCATGACTCTGACTCCACAAAAACACCAGAAGAAGAAAAAAAGGGGAAAAGATCATAAAAATTTTCCTTACGTTTTGCCCAACTAAGCTCACCCTTTACGGGCTTTACGGGCTTTACGTCAAATTTTAAATTTCATCACTACGGTAATTTCCGACAATGACATATATCACTTCACTCCCACGCCTCGTTATCGCAATCGCGTGGGCGAAAGCGGTCAATGACGGATTCAAAACCACAAAAAACAAAATAAACCAACTTTTACAACTAAATTACACATTTAAATAAATAAAACAATTAAAAACCGCATCAGCCGCCTCTAAAACGTAAAACCTAATAAACACCTTGACAAACCACTGACTCATCCAACGCAAACATGCTCGAGTATTTCTCTTTTCCCGTAGGGAATCCCGAATACCAGGAAACGGCGTCATGTCATGGTCACGCCTTCGTTTCCTGAATGGGCGGGAAAAACTGCTCCAATTTCTATATAAACTCACCACCGTCCACCACGGTCAAACACATGTACGAACACGATCAAACATGACAACTCCTGTCAGATCTGGCCCCATTCGGCCGCGAAACTCCACATCCCGACTCTTAGGGGCAATTGTCCTCTTATTTGCCATCTCTAACATCTCTGGACACGTAATTCCCAGTCGTGGACCTGTGGAGTTCAAGCCAGTGACCATAGAAGACACTAAAGATGCTTCTCGACTTCAGTCCGAGCACTTACGGAGAGTAGTGGTGTCCACTCATTGCTCAAAACCAAAGGAAAAGGTGATCCACATGCACGACATCATCACTGACCCATCGGTCAAGTTCATACCTGAGTGTACGACGTTGCACAGGTGCGATGAAGACACCGGATGTTGTTTACCTGGACATGTGTGCGGCCCAAAGGAGACTGAAGATGTAACGCTGGTGTTTTTGGTGTACAGGATGAGTACGAATGGATTTTCTACGTCCACTGAAGCGTTCCAGTTCAAGAACCACACGCGATGCGAGTGTGAGATGCAAAATGATATTCCGAAATAATTTATTTTTATTTAAAAAAAAAAATTTATTTCTAAAAATGATAATGTGATAAAACAGCTGGTTTTGTATTGTTTATTTATTTATTTATTGTAGTTTTTTTATTTATAAATAATTTAAATTAATTGAATAAATATTTTGTATTTAATTTTTTTTTTATATTTATTTTTGCCACGCCATTTGAGTCAATGTGAAAGCAGCTTCTAGTTCGTCCCAATAACGATTGGTGGAGCTGCAACCTAAAATTTCTTTTGTTAATTAAAAAAAAAAATTAATTTTTTTTTATAATTTTTTATACCTGATGACGCACTGAATTCTTCTTCTTCCGGCGTCGTGTGTCCACTATCGCAGGAATTAGTCCACGTATCGCGTAAATAACGCTCCATTATGTCTGTTTTGTACTTTGCAGCGACACTGAAACGAGATAATTAGTAAAACCGAAAAATCCTGAAATACGAATTACCTTTTTCTGCACTCGTTCGCGGTGTCCGTGACCGAGTAACTGTGGTCAACGGTCAAGCTGGTCAAGCCCGGGTCGTTTTTCTTCTCGTTCCATATGCTGTCGGTGGAAGAGATGCTCAGAACTTCGGCATTTCCTTCTAAGTGCGAGTTGTAAAGTTTAATCCGTTGAGCCCACGGTAAATCGGGAATTCGTACGACATTTTTGAGACGACGACGGGCGTTTGCGAACCAGTTGTTCACCTAAAGTTAATATTTAATAAATTTTGGGATTTTTATAATTTTTATTTTTTATTTTTACTTGGACGAGGGTCATTTGAGAGTTTAATGCGAGAGAGATTTTCTCTGCTTTTGTCGGATACGGATTTTGCCTGTGTCGTACGAGCCATTGTTTCAATGGTCGAGCCATGTCTTGAAGAACATGTCTTTTATGACGAACTCGCTCCGACACGAGGATTCGTCTGTTAGAGATAAATAAACAGACAAAACATGAAACTCCCATCTGGAGATCCAAAAAAAATTAAAGAAAAATGGCGACCTCCTGCCGCAATGTCACGATTCGAGCAAAAATGAACAAAATGCAATAAAATTTTAATACAATGCAAAAAAAATGTTTCGAAAACACTAAATTTTACATTAAATTGTCAATTACAATGTCTTTTTCTTACCTGTTTGACCGAGATCGCAAATTTCGTCCGGTCACCTGGTGAGAAAAATTAAAAACATAATTGTGATTTTCCCTTTTCCAATAGAAAAACAAAAATACTTTAAAATTAAAACTTACCTGATTTTCTTCACCTGAAGTATCCATTAACAAACGACGTCAACAAAAACAAAACCCTTTTCATATACCGAAGAACGCAAACAAAATATCCAAACTGAGAAATAGTCCAAAAAAAAGTCCAAAAACGTGCATATATAAGTCCAAAAATCCTGAATTCAGCAGAGTAAATCACAAAACTCTTCACCTTTCACCACGGGGTTCACTAAAAAACATCAAAATTCTTCAATTTTCCTTTCCGAATATTATTAAATCGTAAAAGACTCCAGTGATGAGCGGGTTAAAACGCTAATGAGGGAAAGTTCTTTCCCAAAAATATCTATCACAGGCCCCGAGTAGTGGATAATTCGGATCTTTTCTGTTCGACGCACACTTAAAGGAGGTACGAACATGAGCACGTGCCCAAAAACATCGCACGGGGCCTCTAAACACCTCATTGGTCCGAAATCTACCGCTAGGGAGCTCCCATTGGCTCTCATCTACGTTCCTCAATTGTTTATTTACATAAATTATTAATTTTTTTAAAAATTTAATTTTTAAAAAAAAATTAAAAAAAATAAAATTTTATATTTTAAACCTCACAAGTCGGTTCGAGGCACCCGATACTGGGTCCAGTAATTAGATACCCAGGATCGGAGGTTTCGGACAGAAGATGCGATGTAGATGTAAAATTCGGGATGCTGGACGCAGACACAAACAGTGAACATGAATATACAGATGATGGTGAGGATTGTGACCGCAACTGCGCATCCCGTGGTCGAATCTGTGTCGTCTGTAGGTTTTTCGGGGGTTTTGCGAGTGAAATTAGTGATTGATATGTCAAAAACATGAACTGCGTTCCAGAAAGATGCTTGAAGGATGCGGCGGCAAGATGGAGGCGACTTTGAATCGACGTCTATTTCAACACAGTTTGGATTTGTGGGTGAAAAGAAGGTCCACGATGGAATATCTGTAGTTGATGGATATCTGGAAATTATAAAAATAAATATTTTAAATTTTTTTGAAAATTTAAATTTTAAAATTCTTTTGACAATTTAAATTTTAAAATTCTTTTGACAATTTAAATTTTAAATTTTTTTTTTACCCGTTAATGACAAAATTACTCCATATTGAGAGAATATTTGCTCTTATAACGTGATCATCTACACTTAAATTAACATTACTGCCGTCTAAGAGCATCTGTTGCATCGTTAACGGATGACCGTATCTTAATTCATATAAAAACGATGTCCCATATTGCGCATGCGCTGATACAATTTGAACGGCGGGTGCGTAAAAAATACTATCATATATCATCTATTAAAAAAAATAAAAATTTATTATTTAAGAAATTTATTATTTTTAAATATTTACTTCTTTCGTCACCGATTTGCTCCCATAAAACTCTTCGACGCCATTTTTTAACATATTAAAATTCCTCGTGATTAAATCCATTAAATTCCCACCAAATTTCACTAAATCTTCACCATCATTCGACGTAATTCCAACAACCAACGAAACGTGAGACAAAAAAGTCGCATTTTCCACTTTCCCAGGTCCGAAAACGTGAATTAACTCTTGCGCCCGAATTAACTCTTCAGCACTTTTTTCTCTCAGACATTCGATCAGTTCTCGTGTTGATCCACGGGGACAATCCACGCGGGAGGCAAAGTCGCGAGTTGCAGACGCGTGGGTGTCTGGGGAGGTCAAAATCAGCCCCAGGGGGGCGCTGAGAATACCCATCCCCGAAAAAAGTCCTTTTGCGAATGTCGAAAATAATAATTTGACAACGTCATTTCCGGTTTGTCCCTCGCCGATGACTGTAACTTGATCCGGGTCACCGCCGAAACTGATTATGTGTCTGTGGATCCATTCCAGTGCCATTATTTGGTCCATTAAAGATGGGGTTTGGTCAGTTTCGTCTGGAGTCATGTTTCCTGTGAATAAATTTGACTTTTAAAAATAATTTTTTGTGTTTTTTTAAATAAAAATTACCTAGGATTTGTAATCTGTAACTGACAATTACAAGTATGACTTTTCTGAAAAGCCATATTGACGGATTTACTTCTGGTTTTGAATGGCCTTGAAATATAACCAGAACTGGCCATTGGTTACTCTGGAGTGGGTCAGTGGCACCCGTCAACTGGAAAAGAAATAAAAAGAAAATATTTGATTTTCTAATAAAATATTTATTTATTTTTTTGAAAGTTTTATTAAATTTTTATTAAATTTTAATTTAAAATTATTTATTTAAATAAATAATTTTAAATCTGTCATATATATCTGATACTTTATTTATGTCATATACAGTAGCTGAAATAAAAATATTATAAACTTACATGTACATTTAACCCTTGCTAAACTTGAATAAATCTTTAGATATAAATCTATTATAAAGTTAATG
>JAQFZP010003086.1:0-11276 GCA_034695745.1 Geophilus truncorum | reverse complement strand
GATGTGAGTTGCAGGTGTGGAACCGCTTCTCTTTCACCGCACTGCACAGCTATTATTGGCTATGAATCTAACTTTTGATAATTATTCACTCATTGACCGTTGTCCACTCTTTCCAGACGAAGAATGGAAATGCGTAAGTATATTTACAATTGCTCACATTCAATTTCCATCTATTTAATGATATTACTAGCGTTGGTAAAAATATCCACTGAATACAGGCCGTGTCCTTGAACGCTTCAATCCATTCGCATTAATTTTTTATGTAAACACACCGAGTTTAACACATGTCATATCCGTTTTGACGATGTGTTAAGAGGAAAAAAAAAAACTGGGAAATCCCTGCAAAAACCTGTTTACATTATCCACGGCTCAGTTAAAATGTCTACCATAAAAAAAATTTCACAATTCTACAAAATTTAAACGCAAAAAAAAATATATATATATATATATAAAATAAAAACAAATGGTGACAAAACTATTGATCTTAGTTCTTATGAAGTATCAAAAAAGAAAACTATATCTTATAAATAAATTTAAGTAAAAAAGAAAAAATTGGCAAAATTGATTTTTATTTTCCTGCAAAACACAAACATAATTAGAAATTATTGATTAAAATTTTTTCATAGAGGAAAAAAAAGTGTTAGAAAGAAAAGCGTTTCACTTTAATCAAGTTCAAGAATGTGAAGTGACGTTCAGAGGTGGCAATCGAGGCACGCCGAATTTCCACTACTTGACCACAAACTAAATGCCAAATTGAGAAATCACACGGCGCATGATATGATCTTTAAAATGAATAAATTATGAACTGAAATGTAAATCCCAGCAAAATTGAACGGACCAAAAGTGCCTTCAACGCTCTAACAGCGTGATATAAGATCCACCAAGTGGAAGAATAAGCAATATAAGGTTTCCTTTCCATTTCGTGTCGGCCGAAATGCCTTACTTGAGAGCAACTAATTAGGTTTTTTTTCCCTAATTACTATAATAGACTTTTGTATTAAATTTTTTTTTCTATTAAAACTACTTTAACACGTACGGTATATCGCTGAAGGAAAATTGACAAAAGAAGTGGCTTTAACCCCTTTCTCTCTTTTTTTTTCTTCTTTTCTTTCTTTATTCTGTGGTGTGGTAAATGATCGTTACTTGTGCGCACAGGTCTTTTAAGCTCCTTCTCAGTTTTCCTTCCATTAAATAAACTTTTACCTTCAGCTGCTAGTTGTTTTCTAAATTCCACCACCATAATTTTTTTTTCCCATCTACATTCTTAACCTTTAATACGCAAGCGAGTCGTGCGACCAGTTCGGTTAAATGATTTATTAATTTCAAAGTAAATATACGAGAGAAAAAATGAAGTCATTTGCTGAAAAAAAAACGACAATTTAAGTTATAATTTTGTCATGTCTCTCGAAAATGTTATTTTGCATTTTTTTTTTTTTTTTTTTAAGTTATACCGGTATACACTGAAATGAAAAATACAAAAAAGGTTGGGAAAAGATAAAAAGTCGGGAGGGCATAACGTGAAGCGAAATAATCAAGAGCGAAACGTTCAGTTGCCAGTTTTCCTGCCATCTAGTTGTCGCTTGGTTTTTTGCACTCGTGAAGCAATTGGGTTGAATTGGACAACTTCAATCATTTTGTCAAGACAGTTCATTTAACCTGGGATAACTCTGTGAGTCCATAAACGTAAAATAAAAAAAAGCAGAGCACAATTCCAACGCGCGTAAAAAAAACCATAAATAAGTGAAACAATGTAAATAAATAATTTTGCTGTAGAAATATCGATGTTTCCAACCTGTCATGTCGTAATTTATTTTCTTATTACTCTTTATTGCATTAGGATGTGGTAATTGGTGTTCGGAGGGCATTCGCATCCATTTCCTTCGTAGGATGGTAAGCCAATTAGTATTTAATTTTTTTTTCCCCTCAAAAATTAACTTTGCATCCCGAACAGAACGTGGCGTTGTTTTTTCTTACGTAATATCTTCCTACACGTTAAATTCCCTGCATTCTAATGTGCGAGTGGCCGCTTAAGTGCAAAGTGTTGTTTACTGTTTAACTCAAGTCAGTGCTGCGCCACAACCCTTTGGTTCTGAAGAACTTGAGCCAATTCGCGTGTTTATTTACCAAATTTGTGACTTTGCAACCCTTTTCCCGATAAAATGCTCCTTTAACCTTTTATCGCACTTGCCCAGTCCAGCAGATCCCTCGGATTTAGTTCCATATCCAATAATGTGTCAAAAGAAGATGTCACATCACTCGCGAAGCGAAAAGAGATTAAAATTATTTATTTCTCGTGTTTATTTCAGCGTCGCAGTGATAGCATTCATCTGGTTATTCCGAAAATATCAATTTTTTGTACAGGTTAGTGACTGTCTGTATTTTAAGAATTTACGAGACAGATATCAAAGTGGAATGTGAGAATGTTGCTTTTGTTCGGGTATATATACGCGAGTATACAGTACGAACATGATACCTTTTTCTCTTTTTATTATTTTTTTTCTTGCACTCTTTCTCACCATTTCGTCTCTAAGTTATCTCTGACAGAGCGAATCTCCTTCCGTCCAGGCTTCAGAGCAGCAAGGAAATGACTTTCGTGTCTTGACTTATACTCGGGAGCCATGGAAGGCGAAGGGATTTTTGAAAATCAAAAAAAAAAAAAAAAAAAAGGAGAGTCGGTATCACTCGAAAAGCAAATTGCTTAATTCTTGAATTTAAGTCTTTAAGAAATGTCGGAATCAATATGCAAAACTAAAGTGAGAGAAAAATAATAATTTTATTTTTAAGTGTCTTGGAACGAAATAAAACTTTTTGGCTGAGATTAGAATTCAAACAGCATATTAAAAGGTGATTGAAAAAGACGTGCTGGCTGAGGATTTTAGGGAGTCAATTATGTGCGAAGAGAATTTTCTGCCTTCTTTGTCATGCTTGTAAAAGTTCCTTTAGGCTTCACTGGGTTTCTTTAAACTTTAGAGAAAGGAAAGCAAGATTCGCTTTTCTTCTCGCGATTTCAACGCAATTGAAAGAAAAGTAGCATTAAAAACTTTTGTGACTTGAATTTAAATTGTGATGCAAAGCCGCATTGGCCTGACTTGTGAGAAAAGAAGCAAAGAGAAAATGCTAAACTTCACCAAACAAATGAAGTTTCAACATTTTCACGCACCACACCAACATCTAACCAATATTCTTACACTTTTAAGTCCCTTTTATTCTGACAATTTTACGACTTTATCTGGCTGAAATGAAATACCATAACATAGAATTGGTCTATTATATTTAATCCACTTTTATACGCGAAACCGGTGCGCGATATCACTTGTGCCACCTTCGGGGTAATCTTGAAAGTAATTTTTTTCTCTCTCTCTCCCCGAAAAAATAGTAAACGCAAACGGCAGTTGGCATTTCATTCGGTTAGAATTTGAAGAGTGAATCGAAAATAAGTTTTTGAGAGAGAGAAAGCGTCTAATCTCGAGCTCTGTACGGTATCGTAGAGCTTTAATGTCTCCATTGCACATCCCTTGGGGTTAACCATACGGTCCCGGGAGGAAGTTTTTAATTAAAATTCTTTGCTAAATTCTCTTCTGTCTATTACAAATACAAAGATAGAGCAATATTCCCATCGCACGGCTAAATTAGACAAAGGAAAGAAGTGATTGCTTCGACTACGGTATGAGAATAACTTCATTCATGCTTTCCCCTTTACACCGTAATGTTCCTCACTCTCGGTTTATACTCACAACTTCTAATTAAACGATATTTCACGCCTCCCGGAGTTCTGGTTATATAGATTTTTCATCTCTCTATTATCTCAGAGACTGTTGAGTAGTAAAAAAAGGCTTTGTGCACATTGCTACATGAACATTTCAGTAGTTCGAGTCTGTATTGCAGATTGAGGGCAACTGTGTGCCCCCTTGAGGGAGGTTATGGTGACAAAAGGCGGACTGCACGTGCCAAAATACCACCATCTGGTGCCAAAAAGAAATTGACAAGGCGCTTGAGAAACTCGGAGGAAAACGTTTTTTCCCTAATCTTTTGTTCACCGCATTTTTTGACCATCTGACTTTAGAATTTTGCCTTAACGCTCCGTGTGTAACTGTCAAAAAGATTGAAGGCAAAAGAAAAGGGGAAAAATTGATTGAGTTGCAGAATTGAACTTGTTTTTATACAGTTGCTCGAAGAAATGAAATTGTCTTTAAGAACCTTCCCCAAGAGATGAAATAAAGTGTAGGAAAGTGCTTTTCAAGTTGTTGTAAAAGTGAGGATCCTCCTCTCACACAATCTCGCCGACCCCATCCATCCCTATGAAAGTGCTCTTTAAGCTTATTACCCTATTGTATTGTCGAAGAAGTTGACGAGATTTAACCTGCTATTTCTATTCAGGCAGTTGAGGCTTGTTTTCGCTCCTGCCAAAGTATGTTTTGCATTCATGGGTATGCTGAGAAGTTTTTTTTTTTTTTTTTTTTTTTATTATTATTATTTCTCTCTCGATCGTTCGGGGGAATATGAAAATTTTGAGAAAGTTGTTGTTAAGGAGTTGTTTAGTTGCTATGGTAAATGTGAAGAAGCCAGATGTTCCTTCAAATTAATGAACACAGGTCCCACAAGACGCTCGTTGTCGAACAGAGTTGTTAAAATGTGTTAAAAGTAATTATTTAAAGTCACCGGGAAAAAGCAATTTACATAGTTTTGCATAACTCAATTACGCACAACCTATCGGATTTCATTTTTTTAAATAAGCCAGCACCCGTTGGAATGTTTTCAATAAAACTTGTTCAACTTCTTAATGAAGTGTACTGTAGTTTCTGCTCGAGTACTTGACTCTGTGTATAATATACACAAATTCAATGTTGTTACAGCAACCACTATCAATGCATTTTCTTGGATTACCAGGATTTGTTTTTGACTTTATCTCCAAATCAATATCATTTCATGACATTTTTAAAAAATAAAAATAAAAAAGCGTGACATTGACAACTAAATCAACTCGACCTTAAGATGCAGAAAACTATTTTCCTGCAAAAATCCCTAATGTTCGCACGCTTTCATCAGTTTTCCTCAAAAATGTTCTCCGTTGGAAATTTTAATTTACAATTTGGGCCCAATTTATTAGAAATGTTATTAAAATGTTGCTACGCTACAGCACATAGCAAATTTCATATTATGCTGCTTTGCCTTGCCTCATTTTGTACACACACACAAAAAAAAGATCCCCCACCCTCTATGAGCCTAATTTCAAGCTGAACTACTATGAGTACAGTATGAAATGTGAATGATGGAAAATATCACATCACTCCTCGTGTTGAAGTTGCTCCAATCAGCAAATAGGTACAGGGAAATCATTACACGCACAGTGTGGCAATGCATTGGCTCGGCTGTACTAGAAGCTTTGCCCGAGGATTATGTTTAGAGCCAAGGGTTCAGTTTGACTGAGATTATTCACTACATAATGTTCCTTGGGAAATGCTAACATCTACTTTTGACAGGTGTTTGGCAACGCATGAAGTTCGTGATTTTCACTCCACGATAGCATGGGAGTGTGGCAAGTTGCACCAGGAGATTCTGATAGGCATCTTAAACATGCCATAATGATGGTTCTCTTTCGGTTTTATCTTTACTCTTCAAATCCCTTGTTTGTAATGTGTAAACCTACTATCACCATTCGGCCAGCGCCAAATCATTTTACAATTGTGAAACATGACTGCAAAGATCTTAACTCACCTTCAAATGTCAGAACTAAAAATAAATTATTGGCTAAAATTTTTACTCCTCCCACGTTTTGAATCGCAGCACGCACCGTTGGTAACTCCTATTCCATTTCGATGTCTGTTATTTTTGCAATTATTAATGCATAATGTTTTTGTAATTATTCAAGAAACCTAAAATTTACGACTTATTTTTTGCAGCGAATGGTTCTTTACCTGAGTCTGGCAACGCTGTTAGATAACGTTGGGTTTTTCATGGTAAGCAACGCAAAAATTACACAAGTTGACATATGCTAATTTGATTGGTTGTTGTTATTATCCAGGGAGGACTGTACACTGATGGTCATCTATGTAATTTCCAGGCGTTATGGCTCACATTATTTGGTATTATAAAATAAATTGCTCCAATCCATCCATTGTGACATTAACCACATGTAAAATTTCTAACAGAATGGTCGGTTCTACTTTGGGTTTGCTGCATAACATTCAATGTATTTTTTAATGCAATTTTATACAAGAAAACAGAGTCGTACGAATTGTAAGTCGACAAATCGAATTTAATACCTCGTGCGCTTTAATCTTTTCTCTGCTAACATTGCAGCGTGTATCATATAATATGCTGGGTGCTTCCATTCATCATAGCTCTTACTCCACTTGTATATAAAGACTTCTATGGACCGGCTGGAGCATGGTGGTAAAGTATTGCATCTTAAGAATGACAATCAATACTTTAATGTCAATTTTTTAATAATAATTTTTTACAGTTGGATACAAAAGGAATTTATGACTTGGCGATTCGTAATGTGCGTTAAACAGAAGTAATAAAGTGTTATTTATAATTCATAACACGATTAATATTTAATTACTAGATGGTACGGCCCACTGTTTGTACTTATAACTATTCTTTTCATCGCTTACGCCATAATAATCATGAAAATGAAGAAGAGAGCCAGTACTTGGGAAGGAACATACAGCCCTGAATTAGAGAGGCTAAAGGTAGTGGCAGTAATTGGTCGTTAACATTAAATATTTATCTAACAAACGTCATTAACAACAGCAAATATTCGAAGAAGATGCAAAACGACTGTGCGGATACCCATTTGTATATCTCATCACAAGCATCTGTCCAGTACTGAACAGGTAAACTAACTAAAAAAAAAAAAAAAAATCAATCAATACCGGTACCGTAACAGAAAAAATCAATCTGATTTTTTCACCTATTTGTGGCAAACAGGATACAAAATGCCATCAATCCAGACCATCCAGTGTACAGTCTATGGATCTTGCACTGTTTGTTTGCGCCATTACCAGGTAACACAGCCGGCCTTCATTTAATTGACTGACTTAATCAATGTCCTCCAACATTTTATAGGTGCTATAAATATAATTATTTTTGGACTGGATCAAGACATTCGTACTAAATTAACATGGCTGCAAATTAAGGTAATTCGTTTCATTATCCTGGAATCGTAATTTATTTGCAAGTAGCTGCTTCTAATTGCACCACACCTTTTTCGGGCGTTGTTTTAAATCGTTACTAATTACTACTAATCATACTAATACGTGTCTTATTTCTATTTCTGTTTCTCTTTTTTTTCTATTTCCTTTTTAACATTTCTGTCGCAAACAAAGGCATCTTGGCAGAGTCATTTGAATCGCCAATCTGTGATACGGGAATATCCAATCATGTACAGGAGCGAAGACGTGGCTCAAAAAGCTGAGAATCAAGTTATCCAATTCCTTTGCTACGACCATGTCGAGTACGAGAAGTTGCAAGGAGATGCGTGTAAAAGCCAGTCATGTCTCGAAGAGTGATGTTACTACATAGTGACAAATTAGTTTAGCAATAACTTTTTTATCTACTTAATTAACAACAAATGACTGTGTAAATTAATCAAACGTTTGACTCAAACGTTCTCAATTTTAATGATTATTTTATTCGCTTTTCCAGGCAACTTTTCAAGCCCGTTTTGGAGAAAAAACAATTATTCAGGAATATTCACCCTTCGAAGATGACACCTTATGAACTAAAATCCACGATGTAACCCACTCAAAATCAAAATGTATCAAAAAAAGTAAATACTCTAGAAAATTTTAGAGTTAAATTTTTGTACATAATAAATTGTTTCGGTAGTATGTTTGATGCCTCGTTTATTTAGCACTCAGTTTATCACGATCGGTTACAAAAAACATCCAACTAGTTTACAGTTTAAAATTGGGAATTTTCATTCCCCAAATAAAAAAAATAATAATATTCAAAAGACAATTTAAATCTTCATAATTTTTTACAAGTGATCAGTGAGTTTCGAGGGATTTTTTTTCTTAAAAATTATACCTGTTGATACGTTTTCCAGGCATTATAGTCTGTCACCTCATGAACACATCTGTATTTCGAAAGCTGGAGTTATCGCTGTAGATATTAATAAACATTATATTAGTTTTTGTCACTTTAAGGTAAATATTAGTTTGACGCTACCGGAGACTGTCGGTATGAGTTTTATATTCCATGATCGTATTCGGGGGTAGGTTTAGAACCCGTTTCAGCGTGTCTCGAATTCGAGCAGTCGTCGCTTGTTCACTTGCTGTTTTATTCCACACAGAAATTATATCTTCCTAATTGTAAAACGGCTAAATTAGTGTTCAAAATACGATTTATATTTAGTGTTATTTACTACTTGAAAACGTATGGAAATGACTGCTCCGCAGATTTCTTCACCAACCATAAACTGTTCGCCGAGCATAGCTAAAATGAGATTTTCCCAACATCGTGATGATAAACCTTTCTTCAATCTCACTATCCATTTCCCACCATCTTTGTTTGCTGCGTGCTAGTAAGAAAAAATTACAAACACGTACAAGTAAATTACAGTTATCACCTTATTGTATTATAATTAAAGTACTTACCTCCCACATTGGTTTGATTCCATCTTTAAATAAATGGAAATCACTGTGACCAGAGAGTTCAGATGGTCGGATCAAATGACTGTAATATGCCCAAAATTGTTCCACCTGCACAATAAAATGTGAAACAACAATGACAGGTAAAATGGTTACATTTATTTTGTCATATTTACCGAAGCAAAAGTTGCAATTCGTTTAAGATTCTGATCATAGCTCATGGCTTTGCTGCCAGGTGTTCGTTTCGAAAACCACAATGAATACGCATATTGTAATCGGTGTTCTCCAATTCCGATAACATGAGAGTTCTGAAACGCATTAATTTAAAGGTGTATAATCTGCACAAATACTACTGAAACCGCTACGGTACTTTTAGGCACATTTTTACCCGTGATTTCTCTTCTTGTGTCTCGACTACGCTCGTTTTTATTGGCGCCAGATGTTTATGGTTGTTTTCGTCTTCGTCGCTATCGTCCGCTTTCAAACTGATGTGGCAATGTTTGTGTTTTAAATTTTGCAGGAATAACCTCTTTACTTTCTTACTTACGCATCAAATTTGTTATTCATGAGGATTAGGACTAAGAAACGCACTGGCAGAGCAGAAAGCAGCAGCTCTACAGTGTCTTAATCACACAATCGAAAGACGCCATGTGTTTTCTTAGCGTGTTGCCACTAAAAGGAGATTTTGAAAAACTGGCAATTAATTTCATTTCTAAATATTTTATTTTATTTTTTTAATTTTTTTTGGCTAAAATTATTGCTCTGAGGTTTTAATACATAGCAGCTTAAAATTTTTTATTTAGTTTATTAAAATAAAAGAAGTCAAGTAATTTGGGCTGAATTTTTTTCCACCTCCTTTTAGTGTCACCTTACTACATCAACACTTTCAACAAACATGGCTTCTCAAAGCACTAAGGAGAAACTATTTTCTATTTTGGATGATATTGAGTTACTAGCTCGGTGTGTTTTTAACAATAATTAGGTCGAACGTTCTCAACTAAAAATAGTTTCAGTGAATTGCACATTTTAATTTTTTTTCTTATTCATTTTCGGTGTTTAATTACTTTATTTCAGAGAATTATTTGAAAATTTAGTTCTTCCGAGGAATCAAAAAACAAGCGAGCATCATCAGCTGATTGAATTATTAATTTCAAAAGATCAAGAATTAAAAGGCACTTTGAAGCTGTGTAAGTGTTTATTTTACCACATTGTTACTTCCGTGTTCATTGTTGACTATTTTTTCATTTCAGCGTCAGAACAGGTGGAAATTCAAAATAAAATGGAATCTCTTCAAACAGAAGTAGATAAACAGGATCAAGATATTAGGCTTCTACAGAAACACTTAAAAGAAGCTGAACTTGTTCTGGTAAAAATTGTTAGAGAAAAAGATTCAATACCGGTAATTAATTAATTGTTAATTAATATTGTTTACTTTACAGTCCACAGCAATTTACCAGGCTAAACAAAAGCTTCAGTCTATATCTCGCGCTAACAAACAAAGCATTTCATCCGAAGAACTTATCAAATACGCTCATCGCATCAGTGCATCTAATGCAGTCGCAGCACCATTAACTTGGCAACAAGGCGATCCGCGCAGGCCCTATCCAACTGACATTGAAATGCGGTTGGGATTTCTTGGTCGATATAGCGATTTAGCGAATAATGGTCACATGTTGCAGCAACAGAGCAGCATATCGGACAGCATGTCGTTAGGAAGACCGGGTGATTTTGCAGTTACGTGTTTAATAATAATTTATTAAATTCTATTCTACTCTACTCACGTAGAACCGCCAATTACGAGCCAAGCTGGTACTTTTACTTGGACTCCTTCGAGTGACTTGGCAGCGTCGCTAAATGCAAATGCAAATCACAGTGCGGTTCATATGGATACAAAAGGACATAATAAGGAAAATGAAGACATTGAAGTTATGTCAACTGATTCCTCCAGCAGTTCATCTAGTGACAGTCAATGAAATATTTATATTTATTATCAAAATATTGGCAGAACATTTATTTTTAGTCTAATCATGTACGGTACGATCTAATTACGGTATAGAATGTAACAAATTTAAAACATCTTGTTATATAGTTAATAAAATAACTGTTGTTAGAATGTGGTAAATAAAATTTATTGAAACTCTATGTTTACATATTGACCAGTCAAGAAGCTCAAAAATTAAAAATAATTCTGAGAATATGAATTAATTAAGGCGGTAGGTTCTTTTTAGTTGGATGGAGGAAGTAGGTGATGTTTGTTGAAATTCAGCTCGGAAGTTCTTACATAGGAAAAAAAATGTTTTTCCAAACACAAAATAAAACACATTCTAGATTTTTAAAATTAATATTATACGCATCAAGCACACAAATTTAACTTTATAAAAGTGACTTTGCATGAATTAATTCCCAATCAATTGTAAACCGAACGTTGAACGCCGCATCTACATCGTGGCGCCACCAGCTTCCATAGCCGAAAAGCATAATGGATAACTTTTGGTTATCACAACACTCTCGATATACAAATAACATTTTAAACAATATTAGGCTTACAACTTTAAACTTAAGTTGTCAACATTTTTAATGAAAAGTTTATTTTTAAGATTTGTTTTACTTTTTTTCCATTTCTTTCGTTTTATGAGAAATGTTTTTTGGGTGGCTCTTCTGAACCACCGTAGTCCTTGA
>JAQFZP010003085.1:0-11278 GCA_034695745.1 Geophilus truncorum | reverse complement strand
AAACGCCTATGCTGAGTTTAAATTGCTTATTAATCACAGTTTAAACTTAAACTTTTGTTGGTGCAACCCAGCCTAAATGTGTTTGTAATGAACAAATTAAATTTTAATAATAAGCCACTAACCTTATTGTTAAACTTAGTTTAAATTTTAACTTTTGTTGGTGCAACTGGACATAATACTTACTTTACACCAGGTGGGTTTGTTTATTATTTACACAAGTGTAAATCAGGTTTAAACTAATTTAAATTGACGTCACATTTTATCACTTAGATCGAGAAAAATCAAAAGTTTTACTGAAGCTAAATGTTTACACTGGACTTTACAAATGTTTAAAAAATAAACGAACCTACTTACTGTGAATTTAGTTCTATCAGGATAAAGAAAATTGAGTCAAGATTGAATCAAGTTTAGATTTGGTTGGTGGTCAGATTGAACACTCCATTCAATGCAAAGAATTTACTCATAGCGTTTTTATGTTTGTAGAGGAAGTACAGTCTATATTCACAGGAAAGTGCAGGATTGGGTTAAGTTCAAAACCTGCTCAAGCAAGTTTTGAGAATTTGGTTTACGAATCAAGTTTCAATCAATTTTGAATCAAAACCAATACAACTCTTTAGTTTTTATCATTAGTTACAAATGTTGTGATCTTTTTTATATCTAATTAACATCACTGTAAAAGGCTATTAGCATATATACTGTATCTCCATTAACATTTCAAGTTTAATTATCTCGAAGATGACTTTTAAGATCAAATTTAACTTTTTAGTCAAGCTGTAATTAATTTTTTTTACTAACAGTAATTCAAACGTTAGAGATGTTTGAACATTTCTAATACTCATCCAATACGCCAAATTGCATTATATATTTTGCTAATTCAATTTACTTCATTTTCACGTTAAAGGGAAAAAAGTTAATGTTTGTCTATCTGGCGCTTAACGTCCATTTTGACTTAATTAATTTATTATTTAATTAATCCCAAATGAGTTATTAAAGAGAAAGTTTTGTCAGTTTTTGCTTTTTCGGGAGACGAAGAGTTTTATAAAGCCAACTTGTATCCCAGGATGCAATTGTTAATCAATACAAGGAGCAGCAATGCAGTACAAAACATTTAATTTTTTTTGTTAATAATAGAAGAGTAGAAAATAAATTGGACGAAATTTGTTATTTAATTTAATTCCACTGTGTGGTGGTTTCAGTGGGAACAGGCATTGAAATAAAATTTCTTTTTCTTTTGTTTATCACTTTAGACATTTTATTTTTTTTCCCTTTCCTGTTTGAAAATGCTTTTTTTTCTCTAAAATACTCAGTTGCTTTAGACAAACATCTTGGAAGTGCAATTGCTAGCTTCTTTTCTCTCTTTTATTTTGCCTTTTTTGTTTTTGCTTTTGTTTTTCTTTTCTTGTTCGAACGCACATTCTGAAAATGCTGTTGTTTTTAGTTGGAGTTAAGAGTACCGTATTCTAAGTAGCATTTTATTGAGAATATTTATGTATTGTACATGTGTTTGTTTGCGTGCTTGTTTGTTTGCTTCTGCCAGTGTTTGTTTTTGTTGAGGTTGCTCTCAAATTGCAAAAAAATTGGAGATACGATTTATTCAACAAACAGTAAATTCTTCATCAATCATCATGCATTGCTACATTTATTTAATGGGCTTTGTAAAAAAAATTCTATTTACTTTTCAACTATACCATAGGTTTTAAAGTGGCTACTGTACTTATTTTCTTCAGTTGCACGCGGTTTGCTAATACTGTAGGACGCGCATCTCTTTTACTGGTAGAAATCGATTTTGTTAACATGAAAAAAATGTTTTATTACTGTACACACGTAAAAAGTAAGTTTTATTGTTATTTTAGCATTGTATTTATTAATACTAACAAGGTTAAAATAACTCTAAACTTACTTTATGCAATTGATTTAATGTAACTTCCATGCCATTTTATAGAAATTATGATTAAAATTCGATGAAATTTTGGTTTTAATGATTATTGCATATCATCGCTAATATCTTGCAGATCTTGATTAGAAGTTGACTGTGGAAACAGTGTTGGCATTAAAGTAGTTCTAGCTATTTTCTTCTATTTATGTTTATAAGCAACTTTAGTGAGACAACAGTAGTGTTCGAATACGGTACTATAGAAACTTAACAAAAGTCAGCTTCAGCTACTATCTTGAATATGTAAAAATAAAACAAACAAACAAACAAACAAACAAGCGGACTTGACAGCTGGTTGGAAGTAAAACCACCTTCCCCTTTCCCCTCCGTCTTTAATCAAACTATTCTTCTTTGATTTTCGGCTTTGTGTACACAGGAAGTTTTAATTCAATAGGAAATTAACCAAAATGGTCAAGTCGGAGTCTTAGCTTGTTTTGAAAGACATCATTGACAACTTTATTAAAAGATATGCTTTAAGACATTTCAAATAACAAATGACATCTTCGACACACTTATTGTTCGTTTTCACAGTATTCAAACGCACTTAAGCAGCAACGTTAAACTGTATTTGCAATTAACCCATCCTCGTCTCATCTTAATTCAAATTCTTCGCCAAGAAGGCTCTAAAACTCTTGAGATTAGAGTAAGAGCAAATAGCAATTTGTTAGCGCTGTGCGGATAATCGATAATTTTAATAATTAATCATTGTATGTGCAACTCAAAATTTTATTTTTGGTCATTCAGTGTTAATTTCATCACGAATTCACAGTTGTTGGTAGGCAGGAGGTCACTGATGAAGGGATTTAGTAAGCAAGACCACAACTCGGGGGGACAGGTACCGTATCTCACTATCGGTCTTGTCGAAAGAATGGTGATGAAAAGGTCTCTGGTCAACTGGTCAGGTTGGTTCTGCAGGCTTTGCCATTCACTTCAGACAGAGGACAGGGGAAGATAAGTTAAAGTATGGCTTCTCTTTTTAATGTAAAATACGATATTAAAGGCTGCGTGACACCGCTTCCTATGATCCTGTCGCTGATAATTCACTAGATTTGCTCTTTAACCATTGTAAATAAACAATTATTAATGAGTAAATTGGTTTACAAGATGGGAATTTGTTTTGAAATGCTCCTAGTGCATGTTTATTTGATTTTGTTGTTGGTGTAATGTACAATGCAACAATAACAGTTGTCGTTGTTGTCTGTCGTAATGTTACTGGTGCAATTATTGCAATTAATATGTGTGCGTGTTCTTTAATGTTTTAACCCATCCTTTAGGACCGCAATGCAAATAATTAAGTGGACAAGACTTTTCACTTTGCATGTGCACAGCATTGTTTACATTTCACTAGTCATTAGTGCGCTTGAGAGTAGAGAATAACACACAAGTCTTCATCTGATTTGGACATAGCCACAATGATGGAATTTAATGTAGTTTGAATCAAGTTGGAAATTTACTGAATTCACATCAAATCTTTTGTGAAATGTGATTTGAGGCTTTAAGTGGAAAAGAACAATCAACTTTTTTTCTTGTGTTTAAAAATAAAAAATAGTTTAATTTTTTTTTAAATTTAGAGATAAAAATATTCAGAAGCCGCAGGAATTTAAAGCTGATGTATGCAAAATTTATGTTAGTTTTACAAAAAAAAAATCTCTGAAAAATAAATTTTTAATTTGCGTTTTAATAAATGAAATTTGATTAGAGTCAAAAATATTTCGATTTGGATTATGATCAAAATTCATAACATTTACTCTAAAAAAAAATAAGGGAATTGTGTTATTTTTCAAGCCTTTGTTAGCAGGTTTATAACAACACGCTGATTGGCTGTGGGTGATAACTCCACTTTTATCATCATCATCATTTTTTCCACAGTTTCCTTCCAAGTGTTTTTACTTGTACTTTAAAAAATACAAAATTTTTCACTTCTGTCAAGTTCATCTCTTGACCAATCCACACATAGCTACTTAAGAATCGAGAAAGTGGTCATGCTTTTTTCTAGCTCCCCTTTAAATGTCTGGAGTATACAGGTCTCGCATGACCTGCTTTTCAAGAACGCGGTGCTATTTCCACAAGTATTTGAACAATACTTGATTTTTTTTTTAAGAACATAGGGGACCCAGGTTAACGATCCGGCCCAAAGTCTTGGTGCCTATTGGGGGTCTAGGGATCTAGGGATCAATTGGAAATACAGTTGAGGCTCATCCAATGACAGTTAGTCGACATCGAGAGAGCCAGTGAGTGTAATGCGTCGAAAACTGCTTAGAAGGCAGAGTCCGTGGTTGTAACGAGCGAAACTAAACGCTCGCAGACAGTAACATTAAATGGAAATAAAGAAATTTTTTCGACATAAAAAATAATGAACACAATTAAAATTTCAAGATTGCCTTGTGCTTCTGTTTCTTGAAGTAGCGTGATAAGAAATTTTTACGAGTCGAGTAAAGTTGAGTTTAAGCACACCTAATACGCCATGTGCTTGAAAAGTGATATTGAAACGGTAAGGGACATAAAGTTCTTTGTATTTTGTGTTTGATAAGCAGTTTCATTTTACAATTCAGCAATTTTAACGTGCTTCTCAGTACAGTATGTGTGCTTGCTTCATTTTTTCCTCTTTCTTCATTCTTCATTCTTTTTCTTCTTGGAGATTTGATTTTGGCTCAGATGGAAAACTTTTGTCGACATTTTGCACGGTGTACATTACTTCTGCACAATGGTTCTCATGAAATTGAATTCTATACAGTTGGAAGAGACCGGTGATTACCTTGGTCTTGAAGATTTTCAAGCTCAGCATCGGCTTTATTTGTATTAACCAATTTTTCGTGGCATTATTTGTATTTAAATGAACCTCGGGTTTCGTGTAACGAAGTGCTTTTGCGGTTCAAAAAAAAAATCAAGGGGATTTACTAATTGGCTTTCAACTTTGTTGGCCTGCTAACAAAAAAGAGAAATTCACCATTAGGTTCTTTTAAAATGAGATCGAGGCAACTACTGTAATCTCTTTGTCAGGAATGGGTACATTTCATTGGATTTTAAATTAATTATTTTATATATACAGTACTCCACAAAAAAGATACCGTATATTACATCATTATTATGACGAAACGGTTTATGAACATACCTTATAATTTATAAGATATGTTCATAAACCTTTTAAGTTATAAAGGTGTATGTTTATATCTGTTAAAGTATCTACGTAACTGTGGAAAGTGACGCTATTTTTTTTTTTTTTTTCATCATATATTAACCCCCATTGATTAGTTTTCATGGTACACATGAATAGAATACAACTTTAATTTTGAGATAATTTATTTTTCTTTTCTTGTAAGTAAACTTTGTTCTGGTTAAATTAAACTATTATTAATAATAAAATTATAGCTCTTGCAATTATTTTGCTTCTTTAAACCCTTTGAGACTGTTTTGGGTAGACTGTCTTCTGTAACTGAAGGGGGATTAAATGTTTCAGTATTTCTCTACAGCCACAAAAATAATGGTGAGATTATGTATCTTTAGATGTGGAAAAGGCTTGTCCTTATTTCTGTATTTAATAGGAAGATTAACATTCCTTCAGAGTACATTAATCTACCTAAAATAAAACATCTTTTAAGGAGCCTTATTACACTTCAATTTATTTGGTGATTAACACTACCTTTTTATTTAGTGCAATTGCATATCTTTAATGAAAGATTGACCTTTGCTGTAATTAAAGAAAGTGGGATAAGGTACCAGGTATAATTTTTTCTCCATTTTATAGGGCAGACATTTGTATCAAAAATTATAAGGTAGATTTTGAAAGGTACAAAAATTTTCCAGTTAGCAGAAGGAAGACAAAATTACCTTCTCATTTGGTTAAACATTTTATACCTTAAGATGGTAAAAATATTAAAAGGTAGAAAGGGCCAAGATGACATAAAAGGTAAAATTGTAAGGTGACTTTTTTACTGTCAAAAATCTAAAATATGTATATTTTTACCTTATTGGTTGTTATACCTTAATAAATTGGTTCAGTGAAGAAAAGGTTTTGAAAATTACATTTAAAAGTACAATTTAGCATCTCTTCTAGTGTAAAATGGTACAAAACACTGTTTTCTATCCATTGTACACCTGTGGTAACACAGCAAGTGTCACAAAAGAAAAGAATGATTCTGGTTGGTTTCAATATACTTTTTTTATTGGCAGTAACAGAAATTGTACCTAATTTCGCTGACTACGCTTCAGCTTCGAGGTAGGAATTTCATGTAAAATATGTGAAAATTTTTGGGACTGGTACTACTGTAAGAGGGTTAATGCTAATTGAGACTCTAAATCTTATCAAAGATAGAGGATAAAAATGAAGTAGTGGCTAAAGAAGCCTTTGATAAGCAGGAACCTCGCTACTCGCACAAAAGCTTCTTATGGCAATGACCAGCCAGCAAACCACAAGAGGCTAGGGCTTGAAAATGTCTCTGTGATCAGTTTTAGATGTGATGTTTAAGAATTTAAGGCCAAGTGCTTGCTTTTGACCTACTTAGCCAGAAAATGAGAATTTTCGAAATTAATTTACATTATTAAGTGCAATTTTTAGCAATGACATAAAAATATGAAGGTAAGCTGAAAATTGTTTCATTATGCCTTTAGCTAAGAGTAGAACCAAACTGGATTATATAAGACAGGCAAGATGTAACATCTCATTATTTCTAAGTCTAATGTAATGAGCAATTTAGATACAAGGAAAAAATATTTGTGGAAAAAAAATTCCATTTTTTTTAATCCTTTTCGGTCTCCGGTAGACGCTGGATGCCATTAAGCTTGATTAGATTTACTGACGTTTTTATTTATTCCCCGTGAGGGCAGCGTGGAGGAGTAATGTAAAAATGAAAGCTTAGGGACGTTTGTAACTTGCATCTGTTTGCTACTATATGCCATGATTCTTATTGACAAATTTCGCTGAAGGGGAGTTTGCATCGACTAACATGCGAGGCCGAATGACCCTTGGGACTTAGTTGCAATCTCAGTTTACCATACTTTAACATCACTTTTATCACAAGGGATGTTGTAGATAATGAATTTATTGGCTTTTACTTTTTGCTTGTTAATGAGATAATGGGATTGCCAATAATTTGAAACAAACAACGCATTTGCTATCAAATTGTCGATAGATTAATACTTGTAGTTCATGCTTGAGGAGCACTGAAGCCACAAGAGTTAAGTAACTCAGCTGTACAGTAGTTTAATCATTTCTGGACAAGTAAACGTGGCTTAATAATCGCGTTGAAAGCTGAATTTGCCATTTTACGACGTTCATTTTGTACTTTTCTCTTTTTTTTTTCAAAACTCGACTTGCAAAGTTTGTGAATGCACTGCACGATTATGCATGGGCATATCTGGATGACATTGTAATAAAGTCTGTTTCACTGCAGGACATCAGCGTCGAATTGCCAACAATATAGGCGCATTGCCAAAAAAGAAACCGTTCATGACCAGTCATCTAAAATGTATTCGTCTACAATCAATGAAAATGGTGGCCATTTTCAGACACAGTTTCATAATTTTTTTCAACTGGTCAGAAAATACTATTTCAACAATAAAATAGTAGTATTTCACCATTTTATTTTCTTTCATCAGTCAAGATAAAGCGTGCTTCTGGTAGACCTCGCTTGAAGATTTTTAACTCTCAATTTAACAGTTTATTGTGATACCTGGTTTTACATCCCGAAACACACCTTTTACCATGTTTTTATGGCGGATGTTGAATCAATTGATCTGGGATAGACCTACTTTGAGCACAGGCAAAAGCAGCCCTTGAAGCCACGACATTTAATGAATTGAAGCTTGAAGCGCATGGGGAATCTTCGGTTGCTTGGAATGGAGAATGGGTTTGCATTTTAAAAGTAGAACGCGGTGGTCAAAATGTGGCTGCACCTAATTGCTGAGCACATCTCAAGGGGCTTGATAAAGAGTCTCTTGGCAATGCCCCGTTGGAAACATCAATCACAAACGATTTCGTGCGAGTGATTAAATGAATTTATTATTTACCAGTAGTCGAAAAACAAAGATGTGTTTAGACAGTTGATGCCTACAGGAACAAAATACAGTCTACGTCGTAGAATGAATCAAAGTGAATTTGTAATGAACAAACCAAAGCATGTAATTGCCTACTGATAATGCAGACTGTACAAATATTTATTGTTGTTTTATAATTGCATTTTCACTAAAGTGACTAAACAGTATTTAAAAAAAATTAAATAGAATATTAGTCACGTGTGGGACTGACAGTTTGGTAGAGGTGAAAGAATGTTGGTAATGAAAAACATGAAAAATGATACTTGGATCATTACCGCCTTTGGAATTAATGGCTGCAGTACAACAGGAAATGATTTATCTGCTTGATTGTATCGCTCGATGATTCTGGCTTTTTCCGCTTTGCCCATTTTGATCATCGAAAAGCCCACAGGAAGATTCAAGACCGAACAGACGAAGCGGAAACGTCTTGAAAATTATTTCGGAGTTTGTATGCTAAGGATTTGCAGCAAGGGTGACTGCACTCGTAGAAATAAAGGTGCGAAACAGGTGTAACAAAAGAGTCAAATAGCTCTGTTTGTAACGTTTTAACACTAAATTAAAAACAGCTGGACTAATCAAAAAGCTTTTCACTATTTACGGTGTCATGATATATCGACACCGCACCGACACACCTTTGCCTCTTTAAAACTTCAACAGTTGATTTTAGGTCATTTTCTGCACTACTGTATGTATTTCACTTTAGGCTTATTTTATTGATAAAACATAAAGGTATGAAACTGCTATCACTTTATAAAATTGTCTGTGCGATTACGTTATATTGTAAAAACTTGTGATTTTTCGATCGTTGCATTTAAGTAATGACTGTAAGAAAAGAAAAATACACTGACCAAACAAAAGTTTTGTCATTTTTCTTTACAATTTTTATTTATAATTTATAAGGGAAAAATGCCTTGCACAAATTCGTATTTTTATAGGGTTTTTATGGCAATCTCATATTGTTATCACAATATCCCATATGTAACTGTATGATGCAATGCAAAAAGTGAAATTCGACCTTTTTCAAGAAACAGATGTTTGGTAATGCATTAGAGAAATGACTGGTAATTCTAGTCATTTGGCACTCCGGTGAAACTCACACATCCGGCAGGTGTTTGGCTCCAGAATACAACATGGTACCCTGTAAAGAAAACTGATAAATAACGAATTATCGTTGTGTATTCCGACAGTGCCGTTTTTCATTATTCAATTCACAAAAGACAAACACGTTGAGCCGCACAAATTGATAACGCGGTTACTGCAAGTGGACAGTCATTGGTTGAAGACCGAAGACCCGGATTAGATCAGTGAATTTGAAGATTAAAAATTAACTGCAAGAAGAATTTGATGCATTAGCGGCAAATAGCACTAACAGGGTGGGTCAAAGACCGATAAGTAGACAAGAAATATAGAGGACACAGTTGAAGGAGTCGTAGTAAAGAAATGGACTAGATATCGATCTGGAAAAGGATGTAAATAATTAGTTTGCTGGCTAAATAAAATGCGGCAAACGAAGGCAAATAGATGATGTAAGCATAAATTAATGGAAAACGGGAGAACTTTAATCCAATAACGTCATTTAAACATCGGTTCGACAATTGTAATAGCGAAATAACTTAATGAACGAGCAAATCCGCCACACTATCGTTGCATTGAAACGAAAGTTATTTTTAGATCAAAGTAAAGTTATTTGGTTATCCAAATTTTGACAGCTGAAAGGGCAATGCACGAGCGAGGCGAAGACAAATTCCAGCATCAACTGCAAAACATTTTAATACACAGCAAATATATCACGTTTCATTGCAAACACGATAACTTAAAGGGAAATCGATCACATTTGTCAAGTCAATTTGAGAAAAAGTAAAAAGAAGAAGAAAAGAAAAAAAGAAAGAAAGAAAGAAAAGAAAGAAAGAAAGAAAAGAAAGAAAAAAAAAAAAAAAACGAGTGTAAGCAAATCTGCCGCGAGTTTATGACTTATAGATCCACGCATAATGATTTTCTTTCTCCCCTTCGTTTTTTATGTGCGAATATGAGTGAAATGGCACGTGATCCATTTGAAAGGAGGAGGAAATCGACATAAGTGGGAGTGTGGGGGAGAAAAAAGGAGAAACGGAAATTCTGGTCAAAAGAAAACGGAATTGATCGTTACCGAACCGTCGCTCGACTGACCGTGTCTTCGAAGCAAAGTGAAACGCACAGACTTTGAAAAGCTTTTTTTCCCTTTTTCTCTCTTGCACAATTGATGGATAGGGGTGGAGATAAGAGCCAATTTGTAGGAGTTGCAGGGGTAAAAGTATTTGGGCGAACGGCTTTTATTCGCAGCAACACGTTGAAACCGAAATGTTCCATTCGATTTGCTCGTTGCAAATGGCTGCTGCACGAGCCTTAGGCCAGTGTCACATGCAAGAAGGAAACGTGGACAGTGGGAGTGCCGTGAAGGATGGCTTGCAGCCAGCGCCGAGTGTGGCGCTGTCTCGGCGATGGTGTTGGCAACAACGTGGTTTTCAATTTATTTCTACCCGAGGTGTGGTTTAGTGTAGTGTGAAAGGTGGCTGGGTAATTGTAGAGTCTCTGTGGGAATTGATGATTTAAAATGGTGCTAGGATTTAGTCCATATAGCAGCAGTTTGTTGCTGCTTTTATCAGATTAGCGCTATCCGTATGGAAATTGTAGTTGATGTTTATCGGCGAAGGAAAGTGTTGTGTTGCTTCCAGGTCTGGATTATTCAATTGCAAGGTGCTGCGGAGATGGCACGAGAGATGTGCGTGGCGAGAGAGTGGCAACGAACTGAATGCGTTGGTTGGAAATTTGAATAGCGCTACGTATTGGTGGCTGCACGCGAGTTTCAAACCACGGCGTATTGTTAGTGGTTAATGGCGTCACGCGAGAGATATATCGTAACAAGAATCTGTGGTTATTTTTCGAGAATTGTAGGTGCAAATGAACTGAAGCTGTGTTTAGAGCGGTGCCGCTAGATTGCACCACTGTTCCCTATAGTGCACCTATACACTCTTTTACTGTGCAATGAAAAAGAAAAAGGCCTTGAACTAAATTTGAGCGCATGCGCATATTGTCGTAATGGCTGAAAGATTTAGCCGCAAGTCCGCAGCTTTGAATTAGAGAGATCATTGGGTTTAATTTGTATTCCAGATTTCATTAGATCTTATTGACTCGAGCTTTATGTAGAGACAATATTGACGTTAAAGAAGATTTAGAAGGGAAAATCGGAAAGCCTTAGCTAGGGTGACCAGATGTCGAAAGCGGAAAACCGGGACACGTGGGTGGGTTGGGTGGGTGGGTAGGGGGAGGGGGAGG
>JAQFZP010003084.1:0-11280 GCA_034695745.1 Geophilus truncorum | reverse complement strand
GCCTTTTACCCTTTAAAAACTGCACCGATATAATTCCCGAAACCCGATAAAACAAAGTTCAGCATAAAACACACTTCTAAACAAAATCACAAACTCCAAATACAAATTTACCTTTTTCCAACGAAATTTTCCTTAAACTCAACTTTTAGTTTCTCCTTTAGCAAAATAAAAAACCTCGGAAAAAATTTGCCCTTTTCCAATTTAAGCACGTGCATGCCTTTTACTCTTTAAAAATACACCAATATGATTCCCAAATCCGATAAAACAAACTTCAGCATCAAACACACCAATTTACCTTTTTTCAAAGAAATTCTCCTTAAACTCAACTCTTCGTATCTCCTTTTGCAAAATCCAAAACCACAGCAAATTAAATTTCCCAATCGAGAAAAATCCTCCCGCAGACCAGATCAGGGCGAAACTCGTGTGATGTGTTGTTAGTAGCACGCTTTTCTGGATGCCTATCACGCATGCGTGTGGCTAGATCAAAATGACGCACGGGGTGTCTCCGGGCAACCAGCGGGGAAAACGCTCAATAAATTCTTTATCCGCGATCCTCAAACCCCTGGGTATAAAACACGACTTGGTGTGCCACGTTGCTTGTTTTCCTCACTTCTCCCCACAACCAGAGACTGAGAATTAATTTATTACAATATAAGAAGCATGAGAAAGAGTTCAATTCAACAGGATTCCTTACCTAAAATGGAAACAATGGCACACTGCCAATGCGAAGATAATGGTCTTTCTAAAAAATATAAATAAAAAAAAATTAAAAAAAAAATATTTAAACAAATTTGATTTTACAGTTTATATAGGTAAAAAACAGTTTAATTTAATCGCCACTTACTCTGGCTAAAGTTGGTGAGTTTAAATCGGTTTTAAAGGCAGGAATAAGTGGTGCAAAAATTATTTAATTGTCTAGGGAGAAGTGTTGGATTAAGTCCAGGCCAAAGTGGATTAAAATAACACTGAATAGATCACAAGTTGTTGCAGTTGCTGGAGGGTCTTGGAAAGTGAGCAAAGTATGATAATTGCTGGTAAAATGAATGGATGCCTGTTTGACACCTTAAAGGAAAGTATTTTGAATGTATTTGGTAATTAATGAAAATGGGGCGGAGAGTAATTTATGAGTTTGCATTCACAAATGCAGAATATAATAAATTGTGGTGACTTTAAGTGAGGTTATAAAAGGGAATTAAAAGAGTACTATTTATAGTTGTCAAGTGGTGATAAACAAAGTCAACAAAGATTGAATGTCGTGATACTTTTGATCCCTCCTAAAAAAAAGAACAACAGTTAAATGAAAACATCTTTCAAAGAGAGTTTTTACTTTTTTAATCACTAAATGACTGTTTCTGCTTTAACTTACTGAAACTGAAATATTGTTATTAAGTATTTTTAATCAAATTACCAAATTCATCCAAGTTTATTTACTTCACTTCTTCGTCCAATGACATTAGAAAATCTCACATTTCTTGCTTCACCAACTGGAAAAGAAACAAAGAATTAAATGTGATGTGATATGAAGTGACAAAACCACACATGAAAAAGTTCTTGCAATGTAAAGGGTTTTTTTTTTTTCATTAAGATAAACTTGACATCTAATAAATAAAAGCAGCACCTATACAGTATTGCAGTTAGTATTCTTAGTACAGAAAATTGTGTAACGATAGTAGGAGATCATCTGTTCAGTCTTATACCAGAAGCTAAATAAATAAAAGCCTGAAGTGTAACAGACTTACAAATGACAGTAACGTTAATGCATGTTTATGGCTTTAGTTCAAGTTAAATGTTTGATCTTTAAGTTCCCCAAAACAAACAATTTTGAGACACTTTCAATCATTTGTCACAGTCGCAGCCAAATAAGTTTAAAACTTAAAAATTGTCAGTAGCTGACAAAACCAATCTCATAAACAGCTAATAAACATTTCTTTAAGCCACTTCCATTAAACTCAATGGTTTTCCCACTTCAAACTTCAAACTTAATTTATTTCCCATCCCAAGACAGTTTGTTGAAGTTGGTGGCTCCATCTGTTGATTGTGAAAGATACAATCAATAAAACTACTCATGTTGTAGCATGGAGCCACCTGTGGGCAGCAACTCAAACTAAATCAAAAAAATTAATTCAAAGCAAAACAAGATATAAAATAAAATAAATTTCAAAACTTTAGACAAGTAAACTTTCAGAACATAAATGTCCAGTGGTTTGGTCAAGCTGTCACTTTATAAATACCTTAAGCCCATAGGTTTAGTTTGGCAACTTTAAAAATGATCACTGTAGTATGTAGTGTGGTAAAGAAGAATTTATTTGACTGTGTCAACTGAAAATCTCCCCTTCTCTCATGTCCAGTGGACTATGTTCAAGGTTGAAACTGTTAGAGGGTATTACAAGATCCAGTTGACCACAAAGGATGAAGCCCAAAGATTTACAATGCCTCCAACTGTCCATCTGCTAGTGGAGCATGACTGAACATGAGATATGTGATAACCTTCTGGCCTTTAGTGACAAAATTGGAAAACAAGAGATTTTTTCTCTTTGTGTAAAGCTTTTGAGAAATGGCAACATTTTTCTTCCTAAACAAAAAAAATAATAAAAAATGTCTTTATATATACTTTCTCTTTTCTGAAATCCTTTTTTAATTGATGTGAATCAAAACTCTGTAATTAGAAATAAGTGATGTAGAAAATGAATGTAGATTGTGAAATAAATAAGCTTAAAAATCAAATTGGGTGAATTTAGATGGAAAATTTATATTCATATGAAGCTCTCCACTTTAAATTAAGTGGTTTGCTCAGGTCAAGAAGCAAGGGAAGTGGAAATGTATTCATTATAAGTAAAAGAAAGAGAAAAGCTTAGTTAAGGAAACAGTTAGTGAGTGCAAATTTGTTCTCTCTTTGTGCAACAAGACTGCAATTCAACTTGACAGTGGTTCTCTCTGGTTTAGTTCAAAAAACAATTTAAAGAATTGTGACTTTGCTTTTATATACTGCAACCCAGACATTGAAGTAAAGTCACTTAGTAACCTCTACTCCCCAAAAGCTCCTTGTTTACATTTTAAAATACCACACACAACAAACATGCAGACAAACAACATTTGTACAGTACCTGCAAAGCCTCACAGACCTAAAGCCAAAACTGTACACAAACAATAAATAAAAAAAGCAAAAACAACTTTATGAAAAATTAATTTTTCTCACAAAATTTCATAAAAATTGTCTCTTTATTTATTCATCCAAAAAACAAATAACAAACAGATAATTGCACAAACAAAACGTTCATCATCTTATTTAGCAATGGCAGTGCAAAAATTGTCAGTTTTTAATTTCTTACCAAACAAATTCATGTTAATGGCACAAGTAAACAAATGCAGAAAAATGAAGAGAAAGAAAATATCATTTCTTGATATGCTCCTAATTGTTTGTGGTGTCCGTAAAGTTTAACGCCAGTTAACATTATTAGTTCCCCCAGGAAGGAACGTGTTATTAATAAATCTGGGGAGTGCACTTAATTAAATTTACTCATCCATTTCATTAGCTTTTAGCTGCAAATGTTTTACCTCCATTGGACACCGAGAAGAAATTTTTTCCTTCAGACCATCCTTTCATTTTTTTTTTACAGTTAATGATCGACGACTGAAAACCTTCTTTCCACAATATTTGTCACCTTAATTACACACCTTTCCAGATGGCACGCATCTCTGCAACTTGTGAACTCAAGCGCCACCAAGTGTGGGTTTTATTAAGTTTATAAACGATTCTTGATTAAATTAGCAGTTCAACATTGTAAAATTATTGAACTGGAAAAATCCTAAACTGGCGTAACGTGGTTATGTTTCTGATATTTTCATCGCCTGAGTCTTACGGCTTGTTTCGTCATCTGGAATCAATATTGAATGATGGGAAGAAAAATAAACCTCGTGCCCCTCTTTACATTCTCGGATGGAGAATGCAATTGATTTATTATACCCTTGATTATTTATATTAAAAGGACATATAATAACAACATACCCCAACATCTTTCTGTAACCTTTTAACGTCCTTCTTGATATATATATGTACAATCGATAACTCATAAATAATAAAAACCAGCAAATCATTCAGAAATGCAAAAGTCATTGCTTTTTATACGAATTTCTCCACTGACTGATCGCACCCTTAAAACCTAGGTTCAATACCTCTCACCTCGTCACATTTCTTTTAAAAAAAATTGATCTGAAGAAGAAGCAGGAAAACAAAAATAACAAACCGAATCTCACACATCAGTTCACTTTATCCATCAAAGCTCATAACATTAAACGGAAAACGACAGGTGTTAATCAGTCTTTAAATAATGCCATTTTCTTTCGATTCAACTAACAAGATCGTATTTAATTTGGTGTAAAATGCTGTAAACAAAACGCGAGCAAGAACAACAAACACTTCAATCCAAAAAATCCCGATCGACGTTCGTCGCCTTAAATCTAACAAACCTTAAAATTTCCAGTTATCTACGTATTCTATCTCGTGTCAAGTGATCTTAGCTGCCTCGAAAAATGATAAAAACTCGTACGTCACACTCAGGAGATAAGTTCAGAGAGAACAGTCCTCCAGGGACTGCGGAGCCTGATGTCACAAGGGAACGGAAATGCTATCGAATGTCTGCACCGTCATGTCCCTCTTGGGCGGAGGCAAATCTAAGGTACCGCCGACGCCGATGGCGATCGCCGCTCCGGCAGCGACCACGGCCTCCGTCTTTACCGTGGCATGAATGCGATCCTTGAGACGTTGTTGCATGCCGGGGATAAAGCGGATAATGTCGTCGGCCGTGGGAAACCTCCGTAGATAAGCGGTGATCCCGGCAACGGCTGCAGCTTCTCCTGCCAAGAAGGAGATGCTGGCCCCTACGAATGACCACCCGTATTGGTATGTGTACCGTTGGTCAAGAGCGCGGTCCCAGTAGGTTTGCGAGCGCACTTCTTCGGTAATCATGGTAATGTAGAGGATGATGGACACGGCTAGAGTTAGCCCTGGAAAGAGAAAATTGATTGTTTTAAGTCTGAGTGTTGAGTGCAATAGACATTGACAACTTTAAGTCTTTTTTGTTGTTGTTGTGAGATTTTTTTTAGAATTGTTGAGAATGTCTGAAGCTTCTATTTATAAGTATAAACAGATGGGGTTTATGGAAGAAAATTTTTTTAAAGATTTATGATTCTTAAAGTGCATTTCCAGGTTCATTCCTAACAGACGTAATCTGATTTCTGGTCATTTTAATGAGTCTTGTACCAAAATAATTTTCTTTTCTTCTTTTTAGTACAACTTTGAAAAAAAATAAATGAGATAATAACATGTAATGCCCTTAAATATACCAAGAAACTCCATCTCATTCCAACATTTCTATTTTAAAAAACCAAAAGAAAACCTTGAAAAACAGATTTAAAACCGAAGTAAGGAATAAATATGAATTTTTGGTTTGTAGCAGAAGATTTGTAAAAGGAATAATCAATACTCATTTAGTGGCGTGACTATTGTGCCAAGGCAACTGCTAATCCAGCTGGTGCGTTCCTGAAGACAGCAATGCATCAGATACGTCACGCATTGCTGTCTCCTGCACGCTGCAATGATGAACAGTATTATGTGTGTGAGGAGTTGGAGAGCGAACTGCAAATCCTTTTCCACCGTAATTTGCACGCAAACTAAAACCCATCAAGGTGACAGAAACTCATGGCAATTTGGCATTCGCAGTTGACAGTTTTTTTTGGCAAATCAAATTTTTTTTCCTTTCCAGTGATGAAAAATCTGTTGGATCAATAGTCGGAGTATAATCCAAACTGTGATTTATTTCTTCAGAGTTTTTTTGATGTAGTGTTTAATGAGACAGCTGAACAATTTATACCCTTGTTTGTCACTAGAGATTCAAGTTAATTTACATGTTGTTTCAATAATTTATTCGGATACAAATAAAGTTTAAATTAATTTAACAAGTGTCAACTGTCAATAAATCAAAATAAGTTGATTAAGTTTATGGATAGAATGACAAAATGACATGCAAAGTGATTCTCAGCTCAATTTCTAGCCATTCATTCGTTAATCTCACATCCAATTCTAGGGAAATGGATCCCAACTGAGCTCTAGCACCTGTTTACATCAATTTGTCCAATAAAATGAATTCAAAGTGAGAGAAGCTCTTTCAAATCTGATTGGGAAATCCAATTACAAGTGAAATTCTCTTTATAATAAATTCAATAAATTTTTTTTTTTACCTTGCAATTAAGTTCCCCTAAAATCTCCACATTCACAGATATCAACCACAATCATTACAACTAATTCACAAATGTGTACATAATCCATTTACCACACTGCTATCTTGAAGAGAAAAATGCCACATGGGAAATCAAGAATGAACCACATTAGAAAATGACTTCCCCTTTTTTCCTATCATTAACTACTGTTATGTGTGATAAAAAAAACACATATTTTTTTATGTAGTCGACTGTATAGTACAATTAAATTACTCCCAGGTTGTTTTTCTTTACCCTTTTTTTTATCCACTTTATCCCACAGAAAGAATTAACCCATTTTAAGCTATCAATTGGAAAAACACTCCATTGCTAATGAGAATAAAATTGATTTTTTTCCCCTCATATCCTTCTTCCCACACTCCATTTTACCTTTCTCTTTATTTTTTTTTTTAAAACCACTCTGACCCTTATCATTAGGAGAAGCAAATGAAATTAGAATCCGAGTCTAAAAATAGAAAGAAATTTAAAAGTTAATGAGGAAAAGATTAGAATTTCTTAATCATGTTGCAAATGGACTAATGAGCTCAACTTTGCTCTTAATTCAATGGTGTAAAAAATGTCGAGTATTTTTTTAGCGTTGCCTCTTCTCAGGTTTAAGGTACCTTTAGGGGGGAGAATTTTTCACTGTTTTGCTCCATCCAGGGTAACCTGATAATTGCTGTAACAAGATGAAGGGGTTGGTTTCATTCTCCCATATCCTACTTTGATCCGGGAATCCGTGTGGAAATAGTGCAGATGTAGTGAAGCAGTGTGTAATTTCTTAGAAAAATTCCGCCAACTTTTATTTTTTTTCCACTATCTGTATTTTCTTTTCCTCTTTGACTTAACTCGGGGAGTGGGGTGAAATGAAATGGGGAAATTGAATTTCTATCCAACCAGGGATTCCCAGTTTTATAGGATTGGATTTTTTTAACACTTTGTGTCACAAGTGAAAATGAATGAATGAATTCGAGTGTGAAATGAAAGAAAGAACAAAGTTTCTAGCAAAGTCATAATTTAAAACTTTAATGATAAATTCTACTTTTTTGCATCTTTCATTTTCTTTCATCCAATTTAAGTATTTTCTTGAGAAATGAAGATGTCCTAATCCCTCCTTGTGCATCTCAAACATTCATGAAGTACAGACTAAAAGCCATTTATCTTAAATCCCTCAATTGTGAAGATGGCTTTTTGTATGTTAAGACGATAAAAAAAAATCTGCATTTTTCTCCTGCTTTAAACTACTTTTTAACCCTAAGGCTTAGCTCTTATTTCTTCCTCATCCTTAACTTTTAACATAAAATTCAAGAAGAGAAGAAAAAAAAATTTGATTTATGAAAGAAAGGTAAAACTTGGTGCAGTTTTTTGTCTTCATTACACTACAAGGCATTGGTCAAGTAAGAAAGGCCATACATTAAAATAAAGTAAGGTAGAGATGGTGTTTCTCATCATGTGGCATTAGAAAACAAATTCAAAGTGACACATAAATGCTTTTACCATTAGTTCACTGTTCCTTTTACTGTAATTGCAAATTATGCTTTTTCTAACCTACAAGAAAAGATGTACCAAGATCTTCACCTGTTACAAAATTGAATTTCAAGCAATTACAGTTAAAAGCAAATTTTGTTGTTTTGCTATTTATGGAATTACAGCCAAGTAAAAATTGTTTTATTTTGACAGCTTCTCATCTTAAATCAGCATTAATGATTCTTTTTATGATCCAACTTACCAAAGCATGATCCACTTTGACCCACTTAATTTTTTTCATTATTACTCTACCTGTTTTTTCTCTCTGCAAATCACCCATCCATCTCTCAGCTTGTCATTTCAGCTCTTGACCCAAGCTTCTCAAGATAAAGCATTAAAATCTAAGATAAGAAGCTGACTCTCCATTAACACCATCATCATACACTCTACTCAGACTCCCTTTCACATGTGATCCAGTAAAATCTCTTTGAGAAAAGTGTCATCTAAAAATCCCTAACTCAAAAAAGTTGAATTTTAGCATATGATCTTCCCACATGATCTCCTTCAAGTACAACTACTTTGCTGTTAATGTTTTGGGGAAAATAAAGAGAGTGCGAAGTAAAGAGAGATCCATATTGATCTTCTATTTTATCACCTAAGAAGCTCTTGGGATGGCCCATGGGTCCCCTTTCAAATGACCACAGAAAATTGGAGGCGGAGAAGAGAGCTGAAACAACACTTTTCAACGTGTCAACCCATAAGTAGTCCTATTTCTATAAACCCGTTTTTCTCCCAAACTAGAAAAACACATTTGTTTTATTGCAGCACATAAAACAGGGGAAAAAATAATTTTACGCGTGCAATTTGGCATTTAAGGAGCTGTAAAAGTGGGGCAATGCGCGGTTATAATGATGTTTAATATGAAAACTAAATACAAGTGAATAATTCCAGGTCCCACGGCTGTCCATTTGGCAGAATATAAGTTTAATTTGGTTGTTAAATATCAATTTGCACAATTTGCTCTCGGCAATTTGTGCTCATTTATTTGGCGCAATTAGGAAAAAGCAGCTGCTTTTCTTTCCACGTGTTCGTTCAAGTTGCAGACTCGTAACGACCCCGGCCCAGCTCTGTATGATAGAGATTGTCAGCTCGAGGCCTGTCTAGTGTTAATTTCATGCTTAGTTGAATCCTCCACTTTAAAAAGTTTCCACTTTTGCCATGACTTGGGATAAAGCATCCTCCTCAACCCGTGCGTAATTTAAAATAAAAGAAAATTGGAAAAACAAATTCACTTGGTGCTCCGGAATAAATGATGCGAGGCTTCGGGCTGCAAATATTCGCGAGACGTTTGAGCCGCCGTTGCTGTTTCAAATGCAATTTCGAATCAAAGAGATAGAGCGTGCTTCGCCAGCAATACTGTAATTACAATTGGCCTTAATTGATGGTCCTAAATGCATTAAAGCAAACAGCTTGACAGTTTTGTCAATAATTCAACCTTCTAATCAGTAATTGCACTCGTTAACAATATTTTATTTACATTTTTCTTAAAGTGATAGTGTCACGAAAATATTTTTTTTCAAATTTTGATTAAAGTCGAATCTTCACCAAAAACAATTTTTTTTGAAAAATATTGATTTATGCCATAATTTTATGTTTTAAGATTCTGGTGGGAAAACGAAATTTAAACAGGCTTGAGAAGTCTTGACGAACTAACAGGTGGGTGAGACTAATTCTTTGCCACGCCCCTTTCTCTGTTCCCCGAATTAACTAATGTCATCTGTTGTTAAATTTGTAAGTAGACGCTTCCTTCTATTACGTCACGACCGACAATTACATTTTTTACATACTGTATTCTTTCACATACCGGTACTGTAAAAGAAAAAAAAATCATGACACTATCACTTTAATTTCAATTCACTTTTACAAGCCTTTTTAGAAACTCATGTGTTTTTCTTGCCCATTTCGTCATTTAAAAACCCCCACTTGAAACCTACAATTGATTCTAAAACGTGAGTTATGTGTTTAGCAACCAATTTTATGTATGGGGTCGTAAAGCAAAAAGAAAAATACAGCTGCATTTTCGCCATTTATAGTGTCTCCCTCTTGAAATAGTAAAAAGGTTTCATTCCAGCCTACACAATCTTTGTAGAAGGCGATAAAAAGCCACGGCCCTGCATTTTATCTCAGTGGTAAACAGCAGTGGGGGTCCCAAACCGACCACAATAAAGTCTAGAGAATCTTTTCTTCTTCTTGATAGTAATTTGGGGTAATCGCGATTTGGTGAAAAACTCAGGGAAAAGTATCTTAGTTGGTGTCTGGGGACCAGCAGGACTCCGCACATAACGGTGCCATTCAATATCGGGCACAACGAAATAGGACTCATGATGTGGAGTATAGTGTAATAACAGCGAAAAATCTTCATTTCTATGTATACATTTTGCCCGAAATGACTTGCAAAATATTCATATCGATTGCCATTTTTGTGCGTGTATGAAGCCCTCCGTGCCAAAATTACCTTTTCTTCGCCCTCCTTTTTTATTATAAATAAATAAAGTAAAACTTGTGTATTCTAAAACCGAACATTGGTGCACTTACGAACATTGGTGCACTTGTCTCAGGTGCACTGCAGCTAAGTTTCCGCGTCACTCGACGAGTTTGTGCTTCAATAGCTGCTTTTCATTTGCTCGCAACGTTTTAATCTCCGCATTTCCTGAACCGAACAACAGTTATAAGCGTTTAAACAGGAGATTGCTGTTTCTGTCTTTTGTTAAAGCGCGGCGGATGCGCCTAAGTCGAAATGTTGATTAACTATCGTCGCTTGTCGAACAAGCTGCTGTGAAAAGCAAGTTTAACCTTCCCTTAAAGTGGAAATGTTAAGCACATTTAGCCAATTTGGCGTTTTGTAACGTTTTTGATAAAGCAAAAAAGCGGAATTAATTTTTAAGTGCAGAAGACTTTAAAGGTCAAATGAACCGAACTAATTTATCAATGAAAATTAATCAATTGGTCAAAACAACTAATTAATCGTCGTGAAATGATTTCCACAAATAAATTTCGTGAAAATCCATTCGCAGTAGTTTGTGGATAAAAAGATGACTTAAAAGAAAAGACTAAAGTAGTGATGATGACAAGTCACGAGCTACAACCAATCTAATTCTGTCACACTGCATTTTGTTGCAACCATTGGTCACTTTTACGAATCGACTCAAGATTCGATTCACTTTCAAAAAGTGTTACTTCATTGTATAGGGTGTCCCAACAAGAGCGCCGGATTTAAATTTGCAGCCATTTTGTTAATACGAGTTGTACAGTGATTTTTTTTGACAGTTGTCACGTACAGACCACGCGATTTAAGAATATGGAGAAGTATTCAAACCAACAATGTTTAATTATTGTAAAAACACATTACAAAAATGGTGAAATGGTGAAATGGTGAAATGACGAAATGACACGGCCTGGAAACTTAGTCTGCAGTAACACAATTGTTTCACGTGCTGTGTGGCAGGTCGCACCGTCTTGTTGGAAAAACATGTCCTCCACATCAATTACATCCAATTC
>JAQFZP010003083.1:0-11281 GCA_034695745.1 Geophilus truncorum | reverse complement strand
GTTGTTGTAGATGATGTCGTCGAGTACAGACGTACGTGATCAATACCAGTTGCCGGGCGAGACGATGCAGACGCCCCAGCAATAGGTATCGATCACGTCCGAGTAGTACATTCGCATGCCGCCGAAGACGAGCCGCATAGTCATGACGACTGCCCTTGGTGTCGCCTACGGGCATTAGTCATGACGAGTATGTGGGGTATTAACGGTCAGTCGTGGATGTGCAGGTTGTCGAAACTCCTTTGGTCCACTTTTTGGGACTCCATTGTGAGGTTTAACTGGAAAATGAAAAAAATAAAATGTTAGTTTTTTTTTGTGCCATATCTTGATTTATTTAAATGAAATTCATAAAATTACTACCGAATAGCAGTTTACAATCACTTTTTGTGGACATTGAACAGTTTTCGATAAAAAAAAAAAAAATAATAATAATCAAGAATTCCACTTTTACTCATAATTTAGTCATTGTCAATGTCATTTTTGTATTTTTTTAAGTTATTGGTCAGGGTCACGTTTAGTAAGTTTTCAATGGAAAAAAAAGCATTTTACATTTACGTTGTCCTTTGGTCAGTTTTTGAATTTTGTACGTTATTTTGGTTGTTTTGTATTATTTTGAATCAAAATTAATTAGTTTTGTTCATTTTCGCCGTCTTGCATATAATTTTAGCGACTTTTTAATCCAAAAATCTTTTGTCCGTTTAAATATTTGAAATATTAAATGCAAAATTCCGTCATTAATTCTAAATCTACCGTTAGGCCTAGATTAGGCTTACGCACATTTATAAGTCTTTTTTCCGAATTAAATACAGTTCGTTTTGCTCATTTTCGCCGTCTTGCATTTAATTTTAGCGACTTTTTAATACTAAGATCTTTTATATGTTTAAATATGTTAAATATTAAATGCAAAATTCCGTCATTTATTCGAAATCCATCGTTAGGCCTAGGTTAGGCTTACGCACATTTATATCATTTCCGAATTAAATCTAGTTCGTTTTGCTCATTTTTATAACTAAATAGAAATAGCTTGCCTCGGTCAATTTTGTGCTGATTTAAACTGTATTTTATTTAGTACAAACCTTTATTTATGAGATTTTACCGCGTTCACACGTTCGACGTAGATTAGGCTTAAAAAATTGTTCTATCTGAAAAATAAAACTTACAGTAACACACATTTTGACTTCAGTGTGATAAACATTTATTTTTACCTCTTATTTTGGTGTGAGTTAACAGGATTCTCGTGGATTAAACGAAAAATCAGAAAGTGTTGCTAAATTTCGAGCGAGAACAATGGAAGGAAATGAAGTAATGAACTGCGCACTTCCGTCGGATTATTACGTCATTTAAATCTCGATGCAAAAGATCGCATATTAAAATACGATTTTTTACAAAACTCAAATTTGATTAAAAATATTTATATTTTTAATGGAAATATTAGTATATGTGTGTAAGTTATTTACAAAACTTAATTAACTTAACGCTATTTTACCGCGCGCCTCTAGCGACGAAATTAGAAATTTCTCGAGTTCAGATTCTGTAAACTTTCAAATTTCAGTGAGAAATTAGTCTAAATAAAGTATTAAAATATGTTTTAAATGCAGATAAGCAAATTTGATGCTTCTTGTAAGTTTTTCTCAAAATACACTATAAATTCTAATTCTAATTACCATAAATTTACCGAAAAAATAACATTAAAGCTGATTATAAATCAACAAAACACCAAAACCACTTTCGCTTAAATCACCAAAATTACCCCAAAAAACATCAAAAACTCAAAACGTCAATTTTTTCCAAAAAAAACCCATAAATCCCTCAATTCTCTTTCTTTAGTATTTTTTTTAAAATTTACAAAACTCACTCACCACTTGCATTCATCCTTCGCTTCACCTTGTCTTTCCCGCAATCCACGTAGTCGTTTATCGCGTCGTAAATCCCAAATGAAGTCCCACTGTGGGAAGTGGAAATCCCTGTAGAATTTACCAGAAGTCTGAGACTTACACATTTTGATCTTGAGCTGATACTACCTTAAGTTAAATTCAAAGCGGTATCAGCTTAAGATAAAGATGTGCAATCGTTTAATCTCGTCGCTAGTCTTCACCACGTATATTTCACCGGCTTGGCTTAAAACCCCGGCGGCACAAGAGACATCTGGAACGGCCGGATCTTCACCTCTTCTTCCGGTTTGGATGGACAATGACGTCGCGGCATCTTCATCGCCTTCAACAACTCCTCCACTTCCGGTGGCGGGTATTGTGAAACCGACGTTCGCGGTTGCCCGAGAAGGAATCACATATTAAACCCGCAATTTCTTCTCAGACAACCGCGATATATCGGTCCTCGCCTCGTCAAAGATCAGCTCGACCACCTTCGCCCTGGTCGACATGACGGGGTCGATACCACGTCCGGGTAGTACATTCGCATGTCGCCGAATCCCAAGACGAGCCGCACAGTCATGGCGACTACCCTTGGTGTCGCCTACGGGCAGTAGTTTTGGCGACGCGAATCGTCTTCGATCATGTCGAGGGTTTGACGGATGCCGACAAGCTCCATATCCACGACTGACCGTTAATCAAAGGTCAGGTCTTGGATGTGGAGGTTGTCGAAACTCGTTCGGTCCACTTTTAGGGACTCCATTGTGAGGTTTGACTGGAAAATAGATATTATATAAAACAAGTTTGTTTTTTTTGTGCCATATCTTGATTTATTTAAGTGAAATTGATAAATTTGCACAATATTACTACCGAATAGCAGTTTGCATTTAATTTTAGCGACTTTTAAATCTTTTATTCGTAATCCATCGTTAGGCTTAATCACATTGTTATATCATTTTTAAGTATTTTTTCCGAGTTAAGTAAAGTTCGTTTTGCTTATTTTCATTACTAAATTGCTTGTCTCAGTCAATTTTATGCAAATCTAACCTGTTTTTCATTCAGTACAAAGACAAACCTTTATTTATGAGATTTTACCGCGTGTTCACATTCGACGTAGATTAGGTTTAAAAAATTGTTCTATCTGAAAAATAAAACTTACAGTAACACATATTTTGACTTCGGTGTGATAAACATTTATTTTTACCTCTTATTTTGGTGTTAGTTAACAGGATTCTCGTGGATTAAACGAAAAATCAGAAAGTGTTGCTAAATTTCGAGCGAGGACAATGGAAGGAAATGAAGTAATGAGCTGCGCACTTCCGTTGGCTTATTACGTCATTTAAATCTCGATGCAAAGATCGTATATTAAAATACGATATTTTACAAAACTCAAATTTGATTAAAAATATTTATATTTTTAATGGAAGTATTAGTATATGTGTGTAAGTTATTTACAAAACTTAATTAACTTAACGCTATTTTGCCGCGCGCCTCTACCGACGAAATGAGAAATTTCTCGAGTTCAGATTCTGTAAATTTTCAAACTTCAGTGAGAAATTACTCTAAATAAAGTATTAAAAGTGTTATAAGTGGAGATAAGCAAATTTGATGCTTCTTTTAAGTCTTTCTCTGAATACAAATTTGTAACGGTTATGGATAACCGTAATGGTAAAATTAGGTTTTGGATGATCACTAAAACCTGGAATCGCCATTATTTACCAGGTAACCATGCCAACCCTAAGAATGTGTGGCAAAGTATTAGATTTATTTACTAAACGTGATTGAGTGTTAACTTAGGTTAAGGACAGGTCGAAAACAGCTATTTCAACCCTGTTTCTTGTAAAATGTGGATTCCCAGCCAACTTATACATTTTAATACTGAAGTAGGCGGTAGGCCTCGGTTAGTTCAGTCCACCAAGCGTTGTTTAAGACGAGTGGTTGGTTGTCAGGTTCTGTCGTTTAAGGTGTTCCAGACCTTTCTCTTTGAAGCCTCGGCAGTTATTAATTCTCGACCTTTAACGTAATTGGGTGCGGATAACAGGGACGTTGAGCCCTTGATACCACGTCATTTTCTGCGGGGGGAGCAATTGGTCATGTTGCCGGTTCCGTCAGCTATGGCTATGCTCTAAGTTCGAAAAGAGGCATTGGTCAAGAAATGAAGTTGATGGGGAGTTTTTAGAAGCGTTGGAGCGAGGAGTATGTCGGTCTTCTTCGGAGTTTCCATTCTGATGTTCATCATGGCCAGGAAGAGAAATTAAGAGTGGGTGACGTTGGGTTGGTTTTGGAACCGTCTTCACCTCTGGGATTATGTCTTTGGGTAGAGTTTTTGAATTGTTCCCGGGTCGAGATGGGAAGATACGAGCTTGCAATGTTAAGTTGGGCTCAGGGTCGAAGTTGAGAAGACCCATGCAGTTTGTTATGTCGTTTATTGGAGGTTTGAGGTGGACCGCTGGGTTTCAGGTTGCGTTTGGTTTTAGTTAGACTTGCTTTTGGTATAGGTTATAAGTTATAAGGATTTTATTGTATAATACATAGTTTTTAAGTTAATTTTATATTGTTTTGCCTTTTTCTTTGGGCAGGAAACATGTTGTAGCGCCCTCGGTTGTTAGCTTTAAAAGTTGGTTATTGTTGTTTATGCTATAATTGTTATTCCCACAGTTTTAGTTGCTATGGTTTTGTTGCTTGCTTGCTTGATGTCGGTTGCTAAGAACGTAAGAACGTGTTAAATGTGTAAAAAAGGTTTATCCTAGAGAATAAAGCGAATTATATGCGACTTCGAATATAATGCAGCGTTAACATAATATTTTACTTCGCTCCATAGAATTGCCTTGTTCTTATCTCTTACTTGAAGGTAAATTCACAGATTCATTTTATGTTCAATTATTCCAAACTATTTACTTGAATACGGTACGTTTTCATTTTTCTACAGCAATCATATTTTTGTCCATTTAGAATTAATGTACGATAATACCGCAATTTAGCATTGGTTTTTGATTTTCTCATATATCAAACCAAATCACAGTCACTATACGTTTATTTTTTAATTTTTTTTCAATAATTTCATTAAAACGTTTGCATTTATGCTATTTTCGATCGCTAGATGGCGCCACGATCTAATGTAGAAATCAGTGGAAAATGTTTTTCCATTTTTCTCGCTAAATACTCGATGAATTGTCACCAAACAAAATTTGAAGATACCTGACAACTATATCCCCAAAATTTCAAAATTTTGACTACAAATGTCTGAAAAAAATTTGTTTTAGCGATCGTTAAAAAGTAGTTAAAAACATTTAAGTTTTATCTGATTTTTCAAGAGCCCATTTTTGAAATTTTGGGTGACTATCGTCCCTTCAGCTAGTTTTCAAGGATCTTCGAATTTATTTTGGTGACAATTTATCGAGTATTTAGCTGATTTCTATATTAGATCGTGGCGCATCTAGTGATCAAAAAAGGGTTAATATAAGTGTATTTATCCCCTTTAATAAGTATTTGTGTTAAAGAATGATGTACTGCAGTGACGTTTGTTGTCAGAACATTTTAATCTTTTATAATGTTGCACTCTTTTATACTCGTACAAACTTTGCTACTGATTTAAATAATTAACAGTAAAATGACATTAAATAATATTTGACAATTCACAAACTTACAAGAAATAAAACTAGATGACACTACATTCGCAGCATTTTATCAACTTTTACTTTACCAAGAGTTGTACAAAATAATCATCACTAACTTTTTTAAATACTTTATAAAAACTAAAACAAGAATACAAATTGTGTAATACAAAAAACATTTGTATTTAATAAAACAAAAAATTAAAAAATTTTATTTAATTATATTAAAATTATTCTTACAACAGTTTTAAATCTTAATAATATTTACACTTCCTTGAACACATTTAGGTTAGACCTCACAAGCATCTCCCAACTCCATAATTCATCTGCAGCTTTCTCACACACACACTAGAGGTCATGAAGTACAGATGGTTGTCGTGGAACCGTTAGAGCATGACACCATGTGTGTCCATGGTCACAGCTATCTATAACGACACCGACACATGCTATTAAGATCATTCCAAGCGGATAAAAAACAAACAATTTCAACTGCCAGATGATAGAATTGAGTATACCACAGGTCAGATACAAGAAATTGAATGTGCCACAGGTCAGATACAAGAAATTGATTCATTGATATATAATGATAAAATCTACTTTTTAAATCGATTCTTTGCTTTGTGAGTTCAGAGTTGCCTCGCAACAGGTTTTTCTTGTGTGAAAATCCAAAGCTTTGAACAAATGAGGCAATGGAAAATTTATTTTTAGTCTACTTGGGGTTTAAACTAAGTAAAACTGACTTTGTTAACCACAAAAACAACATAAAAACCAGTGTCAATTATTGATTAATATAAATGAGTTTTGATATCTTTGTACAAAGTGGGTTGTTTTAAGCCTAAATTGTTTACAAAATGATTAGGGGTACACTTAAACAACAAATCAATTTCTGAAATGATAAAAAGGCCAAAATTTGTCAGATACTAAAATAACTTGTAAAAAGATGCAGAACTTAAGATTTCGACAATTTCTGCTATATTTCAAAACAAATTTGTTGCTAAAAAAACAAGCAACTTCAGTTTTCACGAGTCAGAACCATCAATTTTATTTTTGTTGTTATCTACTTACAAATCTTTCAACTCTGTTTTTGCCCCTGAATTACTTCACTCTGAAACATTTCTTGTGCATGATATGTCACTGAAATGTGATGACAAAAATTAGTGCAAATTGAAAAAATAATAATAAATTACTTTTCTTGACACTTAATAGCAATTTACTGACTTTCATATCACTTGCCAAGTTTAAATCAAAATTTGCATTTATTGCAACAAATTACTGAGAAAATAAAGTCATTTGAGTTCATAAAATTTATCTTGCAAGAATAATACTCAGAAATAATCTTTGATTGTAAAAATTTGAAATTCAAAAAAAAAATAAAATAAATTTTTGTAATGTGCTTTTTATAGGTTCTAAAAATGTCCGCTCTGCAGACTTTTAACTTCCGAATTGAAAATGCATCCCGAGATTAACAATAACAGTTTTATCTCTTTCCAAAGTGTAATTAGACAATTTAAGATTCTGTTTTTATGTGGCACAGACAAGCTTCTCTCAGTGGATTATAAAATGTCCATTTTTGAACGTGATTGATTTATAGATGGTGTTAAATTTTTTTTTACAGTTTGTATTCTGACGCTATTCGAATTGGCACAATTATTCCTTGACGTTTTCATCGAGGAACTCAATTCACACATGGTAAGAGAAATAAAATAAAAGGAAATGACCTTTTTATTCATGTGGACAGAGGATTGGGCCTGAGGATTCATTTTTCTTGTTGGCAGCTTATAATTTAATACAGTTTGAATAGAAAAAAAAATGAAATAATAATAAAAAAAAAAAAAGAAGCAATTTTCAATCCTTAATTAACTTCCATAGTACAACTTTAAAAAAAAATTAAAAACCACAAATAAATCACAAAACACAACAAATTACACAAAAATCAACATTTAACCCTTCATGTCTCTTGAAAAAAAAAATCATCTTTTTAAGTCATTAATTTTTTCAACTCATTACAAGTTGTTTGGAATTTTACACGAACGGCGATCGGTGTCCAAAACAAGGTTAGTCCACATACCTAAGTGACATTTTATCGAAGTGATTAGCAGAGAAATAAATTTACAACTGTGCTAAGACGATTAAGTCTACTGCCAACCCCTTTTCCATTATGCAACCGCGATGACCGTCAGCTTATGTTGTAAATCACCCACTTGCCAACGCCACACCTATATATTTCTTTTTTCTTTTTTTTTTTTAAATTTTAAACACACATTCACCCCTAGTCTTGTGAAAAGACGATTCCTCGCTCGCCAGATTAACTGGCAAAAGCAGCAGAAGACGCTCTAAGTAATAGAAATGTATAAATGTGCTTGCGAATAAATATTTTAAGTGGCGATTTTTTTCATTCACTCCATCCCCGACTCTCTCGTTCCCACTTTCACAGTCGAGTTGAGAAAAGTGGCAAATCAAATTTCAAGGCGCGAGGATATAAATAACGCGTTAAAAACACTCTTGATAGCGCTTTGCTGCGCGTTTTTACAAAATGGAGTGGTTCGATAAGAGATGATGCACACTTGTGAGTGTTTTATTTAGAGGCGCTTGTCAAAGCTTGATTTGTTTGCTTTCCGATCGTGCACAGCGGTAATTACATGATGGGCAACGAACGAGCGAACGAACGAACGAACGCTTTGCTTTGCTTGTTTTTATTACGCTCCAATGTGTTGGAATGCGATGTTGAAAATTATGTGTCGCAAGTAGGCAATGCATTTTGATAGGGGAAAAAATGTTTAAAATGGAAGAAAAAAAAATGTTTAAAAAAAAAAAAAGCAGCAAGGGGGAGAAAAAGATATTAGTGCGCTTTCTTTGACGTGTAACGTAATTCGACCATAAATTCTGACTGGGAAACTGCACCGAGTAGGAAGTTTTAAAATTTTTAAAAGAAATGGGAAAGAGGCGACCGCAATAAAAGTCTGCGCATGACGAAGGAGTGGGGAGTCTGGCGCTTGGCAAGAAGAAGTTTGATATATTAACTGTAATTAGAAAGATTTTTAGCCAAATAAATGCACTTTATCATCATTAAATTACATTAAAAGTTGGGGACCGCGAGATTGCCTTGTTGTGTGTGTTGTGGGGTTAATTAAAAGGGATGTTTAGTTTTAATTGCAGTAAGCCACATTTATCAGAGAGAATAGAAAAGGGCAACAGTGGGACGTCTGAGACTAGACGGGACTTGCTACAACACCTGTGTGTTTGTGGTTGCACGGTGCCAGGCCAATACAGTCGATAAAATTGCCTATTGAATATGCAATTTTTTTAGGATTTAAAAAGATTTGTAAGATTTATTCGGATTTATTCGGATTTTTTTTAAGACCTTGGGGTGGGAGCTTTGTGAGAGTGATTTTCATTTATTACTTGTGTAAAGTTAATTTTTTAAATTTATTACTGTAATTATTTAGTTGGATATTTTTGAAAAAGAAAAATTTGAAATTTAATAAAATTTAATGCGCGACATTGAAAAATAAATCCACTACTGTACACACTAAAAGCGTGTTCTGCTATCATTTAGATAAAAGAGAGGCGAAAAGGGGAAAGTCAGGGATAGGGGAGAAGGAGAAGGGATTACGTGGAGGTCGGTGGTAAGTATAGGGTGTTTCTGTTATCGAGAGATCACTGAAGTTTCCCGCTTTGACATATTTGCCGCTTTTGCACTTATCTTTCCCACAACACCCTCCAAACCGGAGAAATAAAAAAAATACAAATAAACGATTGCATTGAAAAATCATGAGGAGAAAAGTGTAGGCGGTCATTGAGAAGAGCGAAAATCAATTTGAGCAGCGGATGCAGCTCCTAATGTTCATTTCGCTTTATTTTATCCCATCCACGCAATTTTCCACTTTACGTCCAGCTCCGTATTTTGACAAAGAGAAAAGAAAAAGTGGATCTCGACGCCCGGTGCGAGAGTACGAGAAGAGGGGTAGTTGTTGGGAGTCGAGTGTGAGTGAGGCTCGTTTGACCACTACCCCACTACCACTAAAATAAATGCCGCCCCTTCGTCTGAGCAGCGAGCGGGCGGAAATAGATCCCCAAACACCACAAGAGAAGAGATGAGGGGAGGAGAGGAGAGGAGAAGAGAGAGAGAGAGAGCAATCCTCTTGGGGATAACATCACCATTAGCCATTCATGCAAACATCCTGTGAATGAACAATCGCCAGACAGAATAAGGTCAAGATGGGGCATGATTCCTTTAGCAATTACCCGAACTCAATTGGACAAAGACCAAAATTCAATTAACGTGTTTTTGCAAAAGGAAAATGAATTCCTCAATTACTCAAACTAAATAGCTTTAAAATAGAGGGGAGAAAAAATATTTTTTTCTTTTTTCATCTACTTAAAAAAAATATTTTTAGTAAAAAAAAGAGGAAAAATAACAGTAATAAAATTTCATTGGAAGTGACATTTAATTTTTTTTTTTTTGATTGATAGAATTGACAGATGAAAGGCTTGGAAGTGTTGAATGTGATAAGTTAGTGTGTTGCGTGCACGAAAAAGAGGCAAATCGCACACTCTCGAAATTGGAAAAGATGTGAAGTACAACGACAACGATTACAAGTACAAAGACGAGCTCACTGGCTCGACACTTATGACCTCACTCGAAGCTCATTGGCGGAAAACGACGAGGCGGGTGGCTTCGGAACACGCTTGCAAGCGCGTGTACGTACATTCAGTAGATACGATACGAAACGAGCGCATCGCATCGAGTGCAGGGAAGAAAAGAAAAAAGAAAAGGCAAAGGAAGAAAAGGAATGTAAAAAAAAAAAAAAGGGGGGGGAAAGGAACCGAGACGCTGTTTTCGAGTGAAGTGACGGAGAAATGAACGCACCAAAAGTTGAAACGGCCGACATGAGCTCGATGCCAACATGAATCGTCCCGTCGCTGTCGATTTCGCTTTTTGGTTTCTAATCGTTTGTCTCGTGGAAACGACTGCGGCCAACTGGTGGTAAGTACCATTTTTAGACTCGTTTCACCACAATGAAATAAAAAGCGCACGTGTTTCGCATAATGAGTAATTGCCGCGACGCCGAGTGATTACAAATGAAAAGTTAAACTGCGTCAAAAAAAATCTATGGTACTACATGAATATTTAAAAAGGACGTGGAGCAAATTGCTTTCTCCCACTAATATTTACAGGTACTGTAGGAACTCTCTATAGCGAAGTTTGATTTTTATTATTTTTTTTAACGTTGGGTATGATAAAAGGCAGTTGGCAAAGAGGGTAAACAAGGGCTGTGTGAAAAGATCTACACACACAAAAAAGAACAAGGGAGGGACTGGTGGTGGGGGTATAGGAAAATAGGGGTATTCCCTGGTTTGCACTTAACTGCAGGCTGAAAAGATTTAGGAGATAGTGACAAGCCGAATAAAAGGAAAGGAATAAATGCATCATCACTTGTTTGACAAATAAAAGCAAACACTGGCGATTCGAAGGCAAACTCACTCGGGGCTTATGCAATCACACTTTTCCACGAAGCGTCTTCCTCGCTCGTAAGATGTGGGGAGTCATTACGGGTGCCGTGTAGTCTTATCTGGCGGTTGCCGCCTTGCCCATTAAACGATCGACCATATTAATTTATAGCGAACCGCCAAGGAGGGATTTGCCGCAATCGATACCTTTTAAAAATTGACGAAACGGGAAATACCTGGCAGTGACTAACCTCTCACACTCATTCGATTCCAGGTATATACAACCCAACTCCATAAAAGTTCGCCCACCTCGTTTTTTAGCAAGGGGTATCAACAGAAAAATGCAATAAA
>JAQFZP010003082.1:0-11292 GCA_034695745.1 Geophilus truncorum | reverse complement strand
ATATTAAATAATAATAATCATATTAAACATGTTAATTTATAAAATGGTATGGCTTCACTGCAATGTTAATGTTTAATATGGTTATTATTTTGCAGTGAAGCAAATGCATTTTACACATGAGTTTTGCAGTGAAGCTATTATATTTTAAACTTGAGCTTTGCAGTGAAGCAAATGCATTTTACACATGAGTTTTCAACATGAGCATCCAACATTATTGGAACTATTAAACAAGCATTACCCATTACCAACACCAATCGAAATATTGGCTTCAATCTAATGTGTTAATAAATGTTAACCATTCATTACAGTTACAATCAGACAATTAAAATGTTATTTTACAAATCTTTATGTCGAATTAAGTAAAGAAAAATTCGTAAAATAGGTTAATTTCTAGTAATTTAATTCATTGTTCAATAACTTAGTTCTTTCGGTTACATAACTTCTAATCACGTGACATACGTTATAACGTACGTAAGACATGATTCTAAACAATACATTAATTGCAAATTCGTAATTACAATTTGAATTCTGATGTAAAAAAGCTATGTACCTCAAATATTTGAAAACTTAATTTTTTGGTGTTGTAACATTCTACTAACGTTTAAACAAAATAAAATATCTGAATAATATTAATAATTTTGTGTTTTTTATTAGCTTTACAGTAAGGTTATGGTTTTAAGATATAAAGAAATGTTTGTGGCAAGTTAATTATTAGTTCAGTAGACAGAACAAATTGAATTTATTTACTAAGTTATATTTACCAAGTTTCAGATGCCATTTATGTCTGTTTTTAAAGAAATTTTAAAAAATCAGGGTATATTTGAAGTGAAGCTTGCCGACTGTTGTTCAAACGCGATAAAGCTCAAGTATAAAATGCATTAGCTTCACTGCAAAACTCATGTGTAAAATGCATTTGCTTCACTGCAAAATAATAACCATATTATTGATATTAAACATTAACATTGCAGTGAAGCCATACTATTTTATAAATTAATCTACCAAGCTCATGTGACAATAATGTAAAAATTGAACTTTGAAACGCAATTTGAGATGTTGCTCATATTTTAGACTCCATAAACTATGGTGATTCGGAATCAGCGTAACGAGACGAACATTTTAAGATTCAACAACATGTAGATCCACTTAAAGTAGAATCGCACCTTTGGCCAAAGATATAACAAGCCTGAATGTGAACTTCTAACAATCTCAAAAAAATGTACTGCAATATGCCAATCATTAAACACAACATTTCATCTGCAATTAAAAAATTTTGCACAAACAATTGTATCTCACAGAGATTATGAAAGGTGAAAATACATATCCGACGAACAACTGTACAAGCCGAAATGGAGTAATTCGATTACAATCAATAATCGATATCAACTTTCAGCTCCAATTATTCATCCGATAATAAAATACAGCTGGTTTTCTGCAGGACTTACAACAACTGAAAAACCTAAATAGCTAAAACAATCTTGACTTTTGACTCTTAGAAAATTATTCATTAAGGTCTTGATAATAACTACACTGGTGATCAATTGATTAAAAAAATTTTTTTTAAATAAGTGTTGTAAAACGTAATGGGAATAGTTTGGAGAAACAGAATACAATTTAATAAATGATTCACAAAACCTAATGTCCACTTTACAGAAACGTCTTAAAGTCGTTATGAAACATACGTCGTATTCACGACGTTTACAATTGTTATACCGAATTAACAAATAAATAAATAATTAATTCCAACAATAAACATTTCTATTACAACTTAATAGCCACAAGAAACCTATATTTGATATATAAATTCATGATTCTTATTCCTATAAAAAGATTAAATACTCTAAACACATTTTCTAACCAAAAGGAAGAAAAAAAAGGATACTGCTTAAGGATTTCAAGTAAAAACCAAGAGAAATTTATTGAAGTAGATCAAGATTTCACAGCAATAAAAAGTAGAAAAAATAAACCAACATGGCTAAAAGTGCTAATCATTTTTTTTGATAGTGGATTCTAGCAGTAAAATGTTCTTTTTTGACAACATTTATCGTTTTAGTACACACAGATTTAGACAGGTAGCAGAACTGACGTCATCTCTTGGAAACCCAGAAGTTACGAAAGAGATGGAATACTCACTCTAGCTGATGGTGAAAATAAACACCTAATAAAAATGGTGCTGATATACATCCTGGGTAGAGGGTGTTTATTTGACCTTCAAAACACCAACTTGCCACTCAATGCCAGGTCATTTGTTCATATTGCGACAAATGATGTCCTACGTTGGCAGAGACGTTTCAGCAGATTTCTTTACATTAGAAATTGATTTCCAGTGTAAATTAAATTCTGTGGAAATTTTCCACAGGTAGCAAGGTAGATCATTCATCAAACAACTTTTTTACCCAACTTCAACAAGTTGTGACCCTGTTGACGTAGAGGAAAAGTAATGAACGTTGACCCCAATAATACATCATAAAAGAATATGGTACTTCAGCTACGCGAAGTTAGATTAGAAAGCAATAAAGCAAATTACTATTGGAATTAAGGTGAGATTCCAACAGCACCCTGACGTTAAAATTGTCGATTTGAACATTCAATTCACTAGCCAGAGTACTAAACTCGCAATCAAGAAATATTATGATATCAGGACGACTGCGACTCAATACAAGTACATTGGTCGAATGAAGGACATTAGATAATCGTTCTGGTAACCAGAACTAAAGTTATAAACAAGCACCGTGTAAGTGAATACTTACAAATAGCATATCAGATATCACTTTTGTTATTTTTAAGATCCCATTTTACTTTCCATTAATAAACTCAAAGATGAAAAAAATCCTGATGCATTTTAAGATAGATTTGAATGTCAATTTCTCAAAATATGCAGTTTGACTTTAATATAAATATATATTAGTAACTACAAGTATTTCTGATATAACCAATACGGTACCTTAAGAAAACAATTTTACTCTACACATTTGCAGATAATTCACTTTTGACTTCCGATATGCTTACTCCACCTCTTCTCAACCTTTTTTTCAAATTTGCAATCAACAATACCTTACTAAGAAAGAAAGAAAGAAAATCATCAAATAGAAATTTAATTTCCTCTGGATCAGAAAAGAAATCCTAAGGTTTATGTACTTCCGCCCACAGGTGAAAACGCCCATGATAACCACGAAATTAAATATAATAACGAACCATTTTCATGCTACTGTATTGTGTTCAAAGATTCCTAAATAACATTTGGCATCCCAACATGATATTCTAAAGCACATAACTGTAAAATTATTTAATAGTTAGGAAAATAATCTGTTGTATTAAGTTAAGGCTGATCTGAAAGTAGATTAAAAAATTATTTAAAACTTTAAACCGAATAATGAGTGAAATAATCAGTTCTTTTGCTTTTAATGTAAGATTGATTGCTATGACTGACATCTTTGTGACACTCAAATATTCTCACATTAGTTTCACATTTGTTTACTTCAAGTTATTGATGAAAGGTTTCTAGAAAGCAAATTTTCAAATTCTGCCCCCAAAAAATCACATACTTGCAACGTGCAAGTTGAAGTATTAAAGACTGAAAAAAAAGAAGCTTCATTAACTTCACACCAGGTGACAGAGTGACTTTTAAGAATTGTCGACTTGTTTTAGTAATCCTCGATTGGCCAAGCGCACAAGTCAACGTGCACACATATTTGATACGCATTGTCAGAAACTTTCAAAAACAATAAATGTTGACACAAAAACTGCAAACTATTCCACTTTCGGGGATTTATGCTAAATTCTTTGTGCTTAAACCTCAGAAGGTCATCATAAATGATAATCTACTTACAAAATGTAAACTGTGCATATATGTACAATGAAGTTACACTTTTTGGAAGTGAATCGAATCGTGAATCGCGATTCAATTTAAATAGTGCCGATTCTTCGAATTGAGTGTCAATTCGCAAAATTGACGAATCGTCTCAGCAGTACGATGCCAGCGAAATAGCGATTTGCTGGACTCAGAACGCCAGCCAAACAACTTTTGTGGACCTCAGGCGCCGCAAAATATCGATCTTGGGCGTAAAGTCAAATATCCAACCCACTCTTGGGCCAAAGCAAACCGCTTAGCGCCAAAACACCCAGCTCGTAAATACACACAAGCCCGGGTTTCAAGCATCCTTGCACGGGAAGCAGAAGGACCTAGGTACACCACCCCGAAGACTTACACTTTTCAATGACAAAAGTGTAAAAATATGGGTCAGAAGTTATGTGTTTTTAATTGTATAATATTTGCAAATTATACTTATACTAATTTTTAGACTTGCATTAGAGAAACTGTCATTCTCAAAATCTGTCGTTCCGTCACCACCATTTTCTTCGTCGAATGAACTTTCTGGCTCTTGTATTGTGGTGGGTGATGATCAGCTAGAAACACCTACATCCTCTGATGTCAAGCGCAGTGTTCCGGCACTCAGATCAAGGATTTTCGAGTGTGTTCAATTTCGTCAATGCGAATATACATTTTGCTGCAGCACTATTCGGACGAATACCCCTAGCTTTTTCCAACTTTTTTCAAAGGTGAGATCACATCAACTGATAATGTGTTTGTGATAGGAGAAGCTTGCTGAAGCTATTTTCAAGGTGTGGGATAGCATAGAGTTGACAACATTGCCTAAAACCCTACAAAAATAAGAGAAAGAGTAAAAATAGCATTTTAGGTCATCAGCAACTACTCTGGCCATAAAAGCAAGATACTGTACAATTCCAGCAAAAACCTAAGTTTACCTAAGATCTACATTCATTTCGAAAGTCTTTGCAAGAATTTATAATTCTCATTTTTAAAATCTTATAAGTATAATAATAACATTAAATTTATAGTGCTGCATTGAGAACAAGAAATTCTACTTGAGGTCGCCAGTGGCTACTCTGGCCATACCTGACCTGTCACACAAAAAAAAAAAAAAAAAAAAAAAAACTTCAAAACCAGAAACGTTTAAATAGACCACAAAACTGAACATAAAAACCCTAAACATATTGACTTAGCAGTCGAAAAATCGTTTGCAATTACATGGTGAAACAACATTATGCTCCATCAGATGCATGAGTCTTGAGAATGTGCCCAATTCTTGAGTGACGTAACAAAATTTCGGCAAAAACATCCAAACAGCTAACACAAGCTTAATCGCAAAAAACTTATTAGAAGTCTGCTCTCGCTGTGTCCAGAAAAATGAATATGAAAAGATTAGCGAGGCAAGTTATCATTAATGTCATTCAAAGTTAGGTAGATTTCTTTGATTTCTTTGATTTCTTCGATTTCCTGAACAAGAAGTAGACAAAAAAAAAACGTCATTTTTTGTAAAATCCGATTTCAGAAAATCCGATTTGGGAAAGGTACTTCTTATTTTCAAAAATCGAAAAAATCGATTAGTTCAAAGTTAGAAATCCAACAAAATGGCTTTTAAAATTCATTTTAATATTGAATGCCATTGTGTATATTATAATAATAATAATGTCTCTTTTAAAGACTGCCCTACATGGCATCCTAAAAAGAAAATCTTAATGTACAAAGTCAAAAACAATACAACTTTTCAAGAAGTGCAATATACAGTATTTACTGTATATTTGTACCTGTATTTCAGTTGTTGCTGAGCTAGTAAAGATAGTATGTTCCATTGCACTCCAAACTCATTCGTTTGATATAGATTTTTTGAATTGTAGTTCTATAAGAGATGCAAGCTTATGATCACTTGTCTTATTGCATATGAGTGTAGATAGTGAGAATAAAAATATGATTTCTGACTCCAAAAAATTGGACAAGCGTTAATTTAAGGATTTTACCATCTGTGATTTCACCATTTGATGGCTAGATGAATAAATAAAGGTCGTCACATACCTATACTGTATGATAGATTTAACAAAGCAACAAAAAGGAGAAATCAAAAATCAGAGAAATTTAACTTATTGTTTTGTTTGCCCTGGTTCCCTTGTTTCTTTATTTCATATATTTGGTGGCCCTCAATGAACATTGACATAAAAAATTATGTTCACTCTTGTAAAAAATGTCAAGTTCATCGCTCATTACCACCTAAACAGACACATATTCCATGGCCAAAATCTCATAGACCATGGGAACGTCTGCATAATGATTTTGCAGGTCCGGTAAACGGCCAGACCTTTCTGATATTGGTTGATACCTTTAGTAATTGGATAGAGGTGGCCTGGATGACCAATACAACGGCAGGAATGGTTATTCAACACCTTATGAGTTAGTTTAGAGAAAACAATAAACAGCTTAACAAAATCTTCAGCTAGTCCAAACAAAATTAAGTCATTTTTTGTTGATCAAAATGTTTGGGCAAAAATTGGTCCAAACATTTGGGAGGCAGGTATGGTAACAGAGAAATTTGGAAAAGTCTTGTATTCTGTAAAGTTTAAAAATGGAAGTGTTAACAAATTACATGTGAACCATTTAAGAAGACGCATTGTAGAATTAGGTTTAGCAAAGGATCAAAATAATAGTGTCGCAATAAGAAGAGTTATTAATCCTACTGTTGGATGTACTAATCCATCTTTAGACCTTAATCCAACAACAAGTACTAATCAAACATTAGATACTCAACCAACCATTATTAAAGAACCAAAATCATGGCAGTTAATAGCATCTCCTGGAAAAGCTAAATTAATGAACAAGTATGGATCTTTTTATTGTCAGGGTGCTAGGCGCAGTTTACGTCATCACCCTTACAGGCAAATAGTTAGTTATAAGAGGTTTTATGAAAAGTTTTAATATCATATTTTTATATAAATTTTGATATAAATCTAAATTATTAACAATAGTATTGTGAACAACATTTTGGATTATTAACATTGTTATGAAGATGTATATATTTATTTAAATTGTATACAGGGAGGCAGTGCAGTGTCCTCTATTAACAGATTTTGTAATTATCTAACTTATTGTTGAGACATAACAATACCCATGAATAAAGCTCAGTCTTGACTCAACTTTCGTTCAGTGAGCAGCTAAATTTATATGTTCTAAACAGAACATCACAGTTTTGAATTTCTGAAATCTACATTTGTCTTGAAGAACAAACGCTTCACCCGTGTCCACTCTCCTACATAACTCTGATAAGGAACAACTAAACTTTACTTCACAGAAAAAGTCTCAAAATAAGGCATACTGAAAGCCAGCACAATGAGCGACTCCGAACCAATCAAGCGCCCTTAAACTAAAATTTACGCAATTGCTTTATGGCCAAAAAGCTGTTGTTTTTTTCTGAAAATTTAAACTTTAAACACTTCTGACAAGTGAGTAAATGTCAGTATTAAAAATCGAATTAACGCAATTTAATATTCAAATTATAAACTTACTGATCTCAAAGTATCAACTTACAGTTGCTAATTGATATCATACAAGTACCAGAAAACCTCATCTCAACAACACAATAAACCATATCGACGGTTACCATGTACACCAAAATTGTTACACGAAGACATTATACCAAAAACACCCTGATGATGACTCAAACTGATAGCAATCTCTTTATCTGAATATGACTGAATTGCATCACAATAAACAACCACCCTACACTTATTAAGTGTAGCCCGTGCACGGAATTGCCACCGGTATTTACCATACCGTAAAATACCGGTATTTTAACCCCTTTTAAGCAGTACCGTAAACCGGTATTTAAGGGCGGTATATTAGTATTTTCACAAAAATTATGTTTTACATAAATTAGCAAAAGAAACGTAATAAAAGCATGATTACAAATATAAAGAAATTACATTATTATTATGTTTCTCTTGATAACGTATGCATAACATGTCAGTGGCTTTTTAGATAAGCTTAGGTAACTGAACTTTACTTTATATGTTGCACATTTGGCCAGAATGTACTGTATAGTAAATATCACACTGCAATGAATTTAAAATTTATTTTGGCATTTTTGCTTAATTGCTATATCTACAAGTACCGGTAGCTAGAATAATCATAGAGGAAATTATTTAAGCAATTCAAGTCTTATGCTAGAAATGTTATTGTTGCATAATATAATTTCTTTTCTTAATAATTAGTAGGTATTAGTTTTCTGCAATGTAATAAATTATTATATTTTAGAAAAATATATTATCGGACATGGTTACACGTAACCACAAAGTAGTACACGATAATCCAAAACCAACGAAAACATTTAATTTTCAAAACGTCGTATATTCAAGACGAGAAGTTGGAGGCTATACAAGAACTAGTTTCGCTGCACAACAAACTGTGTGGGATGTAAGGTGAAGAAAAAAAACAACCTTATTCCTACGTATATTCGGAAAGTACCGTAACAATGCTACGATGACTTTAAGAGTAAATAATTATTTTTATTATAATTTTTTTTTAAACATTATTTGTCCCAGTAGGAATGGGATATTGTTCAGTGAGTTTTGATGACCTGATCCTGTTTATTTTGGACCATCTTGGACGTTTTTCTGCTCGCAAATTCAAGTGTTGAAAACGCGCATCTGTTTGTTACCAACTGCCTGACCAGTTCCCAAGATGGCGGGGCCCACAGCTTGATGTACAAGAGTGACCAACTCGTGATTTTGCATCTTTTTGGACTGTTTCTGGACGTTTAGGTATAGTGCGGGTACTCTGGCCTTTTATTGTAGAATTTTGCAATTAGCTCTTGAAAAAATATTTTTTCGTTCTCTCCGAACGAAAAAATATTTTTTCAGTAACACCAACTTGAAGCGAATTTGTCCATTGAGGAATAAAATCATCATTTCTGATTCCAAAAATTACAACTTCCACTAATTTTAGCATTTTAAAATTTTAAGCCTATTTGATGGCTAGATGAATAAATAAAAAATAAATCGACATACATTTACTAGATTTAGCAAATAAAAAAAAGAGAAATCAGTTGACCAGTTACGAGATGATTCAACTGGACTCAACTTCGCGTTAGATTCTGCTCCATTTGTGGTTTGTGAAGCGCGTCGTACAACTTAGGTAAATCTTGTGACAGGTCGCATTCATAACAAAGTTCAAAATATTAAATTATTACAAAAATCCTAAGGTAGAAAGCATTTTAGCATGAATTAGCAGGGCTTTTTCCAGGCAGTAATTCTTTTGCTCTTGGAATGATATGGTATGTCTGCTACAAATTTACTAATAAAAGATAACAAAAGAGTTTAGAGTACAATCTAAATTTACAGACATATTATATTAATCATATTATTTCTTTAATTCAACAAACTTGTAGATTGTAGATCACAATATTTAGGTATAGAAACATATTTTATTTTAATCACTATGTATTTATTTTGACAAATATGTCTTATTAATTCAAGTGCAACCAGTTGTCTCAATATGCGATAAGCCAAGGTAAGTCTTGAAAGACCAACCAAAGTTGAAAAAAAATGAGAACACGAAATTCCATTAAAAGTGGAAACAGAAAAAAAAAATCAGAAAGAAAGAAAAATTACCATATTGGTTCCACCACAATTAATCTCAGTAAATCTCTTGTAAACACTTTACAAAAGAAAGTGCTCAAAGGCTTGAAAGTTCCAACCCCTTCCCGAGCTACTTTGGAATACGGAATCGGAAATCCATTTTCACTAACAACCTTCTTCTAAAATATATTCTACACCATTTTCAAAGCAACGACTTTAAAAGTACACAATTTTTAAGTTTTAAGCCGACAATAACAAAATAAAATGGTAATTGTTTATTTACTTTGGTTAAAATATACAACTGTAATTCCCAAGACAACTTGAAAAATTGCAAAAACTCGAATGACAAAAACTGCAATTTATAATAACTTCAAATTTTGTACACTAATAATGACTACTATAAAATGACTGACTATTATTTTTACCATAATCTCAATCTCAATAAGTAATAATAAAATGAAACTCCATAACTGAAAATTTCACTTTCATTCTTGTATTTAGAAAAAGTGAGTGAGTGAAGTCGCCACTGACTGATTTGATCATATGAAACGTCCATTTTAAAATGAAGAAAAAAATGCAAACCAATGCAGCAATAAAAGCTTACACTCCAGTCAAACCAAATTCTAAAATCATTAATCAGTCATTTTAATCACTCAGCCAATTAACCCCATCCATTCAAAAACAAAATAGAAAGAAAGAGGATTAAATAAAGTAAAAAAAATTATTATTTTTTAATGATACAGACTACTAGAGATTGCTGAAGTTATACTGTATATATATTTTTAAATCAATAATTAATAAATTCATAAGGTTTGGGGGGGATGTTCTCAGTACTTGGTGAGGAGATTGGAGGGTGTACAGCGTCATTTGCTTTTATGATTTACCAACTTTTTTGAGGTTTAGTGGGGCTTTTGTTAAGTACGATTACCATAATATTATTCAGTTTTTGGGATTAAAGTCGATCCGTTGCATGTTAAAATTTAATGTTGGGCAAGATTTATTTTGGTTTGTATTATTGTCCTTTTTTGTTGGATAATATTGGTCTTCCTTGTCCAACTGTAACTATAACTGCTAGGGTTTTTTCTTCTTTAACAGATTTGGTTATATTTTTAGATTTATTAAGTTATTTAATGAAGACTATCCCAGTTTGAATGTTGATATTTTTAATGTTAATTACGGTCAATTTAGATTATGTTTGTTAAATAAGTTGTATTGATTTTTCTTTTTTGGGGTTTGTAATTTGTTATTAAGTTATTTATAACTTATTTTTTCTAATTTGTTATTTGGTTTTATATTTTGTTTTATTTATTGTATTTCTTTTGAACCTGTCCAGTCCCTTGAAGGCTTTGGCTGTTGGACTGGACAGGAGGTTTTGTACCGTAATAAACTACATTATTATTATTATTATTATTATTATTATAAAACATGAATAGAGTGCAGCTTAAAAAAGGAAAGCACAAAACCTAAAATACTAGACGTTGATTGTTGAGCTTAAATAAAGCGATAACAGTTCAACAGCAGTTCAAAAACTTGGGTGTTAAGTGTGTTACGTGTGCTGCGTGACGTCACATCTGTTTTATTGGTGTGCTTAACCAAGGACTACAATCTAATGGACCCGAAACGCTATGCAAAAGCTGCGACCCATGTCTGACCAATACCCAGAGTCCTTTGCGCGCTACTGAGGCGTGTAATGGCGGACATTTTAGCCATAGAGTGGCAAAACTTGTGCACTCAATAACAGGGACTTTTCAACATTGAAAAAGAAAAAGTAAGTTTTATTTTGAATGTTCAGCATGTTTAGTGAACCGTAAATCATAGATTGTATTTTTAATTATGACTTTTAATTCAAAATTCAAACCTTTTGCATGT
>JAQFZP010003081.1:0-10000 GCA_034695745.1 Geophilus truncorum | reverse complement strand
AGTTCGTAGAAAATAGCAACTAACACACACATGTGGTGAATTAATAAATAGTAAACTAACATAAATTTGATGGGATATATCATTTTAATACATTTGAATGAATACTACATATGGCAGGGTTGTCACTAGATATACGGTAGACTACTGTACACTGTACCATAATAAATTTTATTTATTTACAATTTTTTTTTTACTTTCTTTTCCTCCACAATCTTTTTTTTTGTAAAGTTCTTTTTCTGCGATCGGTAATCTGAGATATCTTTTCATGGCTAGTTTTACACGCTCATTTTCAGTTTTTTGTGGGTGATTTTCTTTTAACTGGTCTTTTATTGTCGTGTAAAATCGAACATAAGGGGCATCCTTCAGTTGTACAGAACGATTATATTCCTCCGTGAAGTTCGCAAGTCTAACCTCCTTGGGACACGACATGCTGGACGAATTTTCAACGTCTTTCGAATCTGTCTGCTCGATGTCATCGAGGTGTTCAGCCATTCGCGAATTTTCCGGCGTTTCGAAACTTCTTTCTACATTCTCTAAAGAGGACATCGTCAATCCATCATTTTTCGTCGGTTCCGGTGTCTTTTGAATATTTTCCAAGTCGGTGTTCGTCATCGTCTGTGCTTCTGTAAAAGACTTATCAGGGATTTTAGGACGTAACTTATACTCTGCATCGCATAAGATTTCCGCTAACGTTCGATGGCATCGCATCATTTTTATGATCTGCTGCAGTTTCGTTCTGCATTCGTTAGCGGTGAATAAACCGAATTTGAGTTTATCCCAATCCAATAAGTCAATTGCATCTATGTAAAAAAACTCGTCTTTTTCCGGAAGAGATGCTTTAACGCTCCGGACTAAATGTTGAATGTCTTGAAATCTCCATTTCGATTTGCCACCCACTGTAAAATGTAAATTCAAAATTTAAATCAGGAAAAGAACGTTTGCAATGCCAGAAATAATATGTTAAGCAGTTTGCGCATTTCTTATAAAGCAAAAAAAAAAAAAAAAAAAAAAAATGTCGGAATGCATTCTTTTTCGCCGAATTTATTGGCGTTTTCGACAAATAATAAAATAATAATAAAAAAAAACTGTAATTTTATTTTATAGAAAACTGCTTCAACATGTTCGAAATCAATTTTAGTGTATTCCTTATAGCTGCGATTTTGTTAAAATAAAGTACTAATGTACGGGCCTAAAACAGGTTTGTAATCATAGTCGTTTTTTTACATTGCCAATTTCGATCGTATGCTAAAATTCGCCATTACAAAGTTGTTCAATTTTCGATAGCTTGCACAAACTGCTTTATAAATATCACTTAAGCTTACTGTTCTCTTGGCCTGTCATTTTTGTGCTAGTCAGATCGAATGATGAATCTATCGAATATATCCAGACATTATTTCTAACAATTAACTCGCGAGCTTTTACTTTATATTTTGAGTACCGTACGGTAGATTTAATGATTGGTCACCGGAGGGCTTATATTTTTACATATGCACGTTTTCATTTAAATCATTGGTTCTAAAGTTGCAAAATCTTATTTAAGCCTTTTAAATTTAAATAAAACAATAATTTACAAACTATACCACGGTAACATTTCTTAGAGAGTAAGACCAAATTATATGGCTATTAATTTCATAAATATTTATTGAAAAAAAAAAACAACATTTATTTATCAGAAATAATTAAACACGATTAGAGTAGTGACTCATTACAATCAATTCTTATAAAAATAACATCAAATGAATTAAAAGATTATGTCCGAATACAAATATGAAAGCTGTTACAAAACTAAGCTTCGGTGGATGTTTGGTTAAGAGTAACTTGACCGAATACATCTTCTTGCATTTTTTGCCTGTTTTCATGTGTCATTTTTAAAGCATTTTTCACGTAAACTTCCCTCTCGTAATCTTCCAAACTGCGCCACAAGTTGGAAATCACGTCCATTTTCGCCTCGAGTTTAGTGTGTGTTAATTTGCCCAAATTCTCATTCGCGTACATTAACAAACCCCAATAGTCTCTTCCAATATCAGACGACTGAATGTTACCTAACATATCCATTTCGTCAATTTTTTCAACTTTAATTTCAACTTTTTCATTCGTTTCGCCATTGCCATTGCCATTTTCATTCTCAGCTCCAATCATCTCTTCGGCATTATTTTCATCAACTGTCTTTTCCACTTCGACCGGATCAATTTTCACTGCAACTTCTGCAACTTTCTTTTGCTTTTGCTTTTCCTTCTCCTTCTCCGCATTCATTTTAGCATCTTTCAGCTTCTGTTCGTAGACAGCTTTTTTTTCTAAATACCTCTTCTCGTACACCTCTTTTCTCTCAGACGACAATTGCTTATATGCCTGTCCAGCCACCTTGAGCAACTGCTGCGAATTCAAATTAGGATTTTGTTGCATCAGTCTTTGTTTTTCGTCGACATAAAACGACGTGAAAGGAAGACCCGGTCCTTTTAAAGCATTTTTAACTCGAGGCGGTTTGCGCTTAACTCTCTTTGCAAGTTTTGGTTTTGGTTTTGGTTTTGGTTTTGATTTTGGTTTTGTATTTATTTTCCTCTTAATTGTCTTCTTTGAAATTTGTTTCGCGTTCAAATTGACTTTATTCCCACAATTAACAACCACCTGCGACCAATTTGTGCGTGTCAATATGTGGTCCAATGATACGTTGAATTTGATGTCCTCCATTTGGCTTGAACTTTCTCCTCCGTCTCCAGTCGACGTTGCTCTATCACCATTTTCATTTGTTTTGCCGTTAAGAAATAATTTTCGAGGTTCCGGCTTGTCAATCGTTAAATCTGGGTCTCGTTTCGTGTTTATCGAAACAACGCGGTTTCTTAGCGTTAAGGTGTTGGGCCCTGAGAGAATTTTTTCTCGGTTACAACCTTCGGTTTTCCTAATTTTTTTCGTTGCTCGATTTTGTGTGATGTCAAATTCTTCCGTATTTGTTTTTCCACGATTCTTGAACATAAAAATCTTCTCTGCATCGCTGACGACTTCGGTTAGGGTTCGGTAGCACCGAGTGCTTTCCAATAACTCGATAAATTTCGTCTTGCATTCTTCACCCGTAAATGACTTAAATTTGAGTTTGTTCCAGTCAAGTACACTAATTGCGGTCGAATATTTCACCGCATCTTTGTCAGGGAGGGACAATTTAATGGCGCTGAATAATAGTTTAACATCGGGGGGAGTCCATTGAGCGTTTTCGGCTTTTAAAAAAAAAAATAAAATGTAAATTTATTAATGGCAACCTTAATATACGAACGTAAGAACTAAACATACAACTCATAGAGGTGTTATCGGATTCGGCACTCGACGTAGTAGGGTTTTCACACATTTGCAGATCCATAATCATTTATGCCGCCAATCTATTATAAAATATTAGTATTTGATTTATAAATCTATAATCGCATATACTTACTGAAGTTCACACAATTGTCCCAATTGAAAACCGTAAACCTTTTATCACTATGTGGCGTATTAAACACGAAAAACGTGACTCAAAACACCGAGACCGACGGTTGAACGGAGATTCAAGTCAACCAAAATGTAGCGTGGTGGTAATAACGGAAAATAGAGCACTTCTACAGTTGGCCACTAGGATCGCGTCGCACCAAGGTGGAATGGGTGGAAGAAGAGAAGACGCCAGATGGAATTTGTTTACTTCCGGTTTTAGATCGCGATAGCTGGGCCTGAGCTGGGCATCACCTCGCCGTCGCCGGGCACTTGCTGTATAAAAATATTTAACAATGATTTTGTTTCAGTTTGGCCCTAACAAACAATGCAGATATGTGTGCTACAGGGCAAAAGGAAGGGAAAGGAAAAACTGGCATGGTATGTGCAATAAATGATAAGAAAATGCTAAATATATTACATTACCGGTATTTTTAATTTTTATTTCTATCTCTAATAGGCACATATCCGCATTTGGGATGTATTCAATCTGACCACTTTGACTATCATAGGTGTCAATGAAGTTGAAAATGGAGTTGGAGCACTCGCATTTTCGAGACAAGTAATTAAACTCGTTAACTCGTATTTCGAAAAGGTTACGTTGTTACATACAGTACGGTATTTTTAATTTATTTTACCACAGAATGAAGGCAGTTATTTAATGGTTATGGATGACAGTTCAGATCACATCTTATCTATGTGGGATTGGAAACATGAGCACATTTTAGGAAGAACAACAGTAAATATTTTTTATTTAAAAGAAATAACTGAATTTAATTACATTTATGTTTGTTTTCAGACATATACTAGAGAAGTTAATGGCGGTAAATTTCATCCTCACGACGACAATGTTATAATCACTTATGGCCGATCACATTTGACTGCGTGGAGACGACGGAAAGATGGCATGTTTCAAAAGCACGAATTGATGAAAACAATTGTAATTATTTAACAATTTAACTACTAAATATAAATCGTGTACCGTAATACCTACATGTATATCTTTTACCAGGGCGACAATGTATTATGTCTGGAATTTGACGAAGACGGCGATATAATCGCTGGCGACTCGTCAGGTGCCATATCTATTTGGACTGACAGCGGTGACGGTGGTTTCAGATTGTACAAAGAATTCCAAGCTCATCAGGTGAGATATAAATAAACAACAATTTTAGAATTATTTTTTAAACAATTAAGTCAATTACATTTTTAGAGAGGAATTAACTCACTTCTTGTTTTGGCGGATGGAACTTTGCTTTCTGGCGGTAACGATCGATACATTAAAGCATGGCGAAATGTAAAGCAATACAAGCTGATGGCTACTACTATGGTAAAAAAATAAATAAATAAATAAATAAATAAATTCCCGTAAATTAATAAAATATAATTTTTTTTTTTTTTTACTATTAGCTACCTGACAGCACTGGTGGTGTTAAGACATTATGTCCACAACGAATTACTGCTGAAGATTCAAGTGTTTTCGTTGGCACAACACGTAATGTCATCATGGAAGGATCTTTGTATCGAAGATTTTCAATAACAGTGCAGGGTCATTACAAAGGGTTATTGGCGTTGGCTCCTGATCCCGATTTTGCATCGTTTGTAACTGGCGGTGAAGATAAAGCAGTGTGTAAATGGACGATGCACAGACTGCAGTGGCGGGCTCAAATTGAAGTAATAATATTTTTTGCATTTTATTTTTTAAATTGTTTAATATTTTAATATTTTACTATTTATATAACAGACTGAATGCACAGCGTTAGCTTTTCATCCGTCCGATTTGGTTGTGGTCGCTGGCACTCAAGATGGTCATCTTATTGCTCTCAATGCCGACACGGGAATGCACATTACAACTATTAATGTCAGCAAAACGCCGGTTTCTTGCATTGCTTTTAATAAAGGTAAAAAAAATTACCAAAACTAAAAATAAATATTTAATTTAAAAAATAATGTTGGTTACAGATGGTACCCAATTAGCTGTTAGCGGCAAAGACGGGAATGTTTATTTATACGCAGTAACGAGTAGTGGGTTTGTTTACAAACGTCGAAATGTCATGCGGGTAATGCTAGAGGAGTTTGTTTTCTTTTAAATCTTGAAATTAAATATTTTTTTTATTTTAAGGGAAATGAAGTGCTGCGAAATATTGATTATTCGCAAGATGGCAGATATCTGCAAACCGATACTGAAGATTACGATCTCGTTTATTGTAATAATTCATTTGAAACAGATGATAAACTTTGACTAATATAAAATTTTAATCTTCTAGGGTACATTCCAAACAGCGAACAAGAAAAATTACCATCTACAATGCGTGACGTTAGATGGCATCGTTTAACGTGTACATTGGGCTACGGCATTAATGGTAAATATTTCTTAAAATATTAATTATATAATTGCCACAATAAATTTTAAATTTAAACTTCAGGTATATGGAACAACATGAACCAAAGACTTCAAGGATTAATTACTTCGAGCCACGTATCATCCTCAAATAGACTTTTAGTTGCAGCAGACGACGAAGGCTATGTCCGTTTGTTCAGATATCCTTGCATTACTCCAAAGGTAACTGAATTTGAGTTGATTTGATTTAATATTTAAAATTTTTAAAAATTTCATAGGCTGATTACCATGAAATCAAACCATACACTGGAAGGGTGACGTCCGTTCGTTTCCTGCACGACGATAGTTTCCTTATTACCGCAGGGGGTACAGATGCTGCATTAATGCAGTGGATGGTTGTTTCGAACCGTTGATGACATAAATTTATCAATCACTGGCAGATTGAACATCACCGGTCAATTATGGACATTGTACATCGAAAATGGTATTACTAAAATTGTAATGGTAAAATCCAAAAGAATTTTTATGTATATCAACGCTTCCTTAGTAAGTATTTATTTCGTGGATATTTATTATATAGTTAATATCGAGAGAGAAATTTGTGGAGAAAATGACTACGGGTTGGCTATAAAATGGCCAAGATTATTTAATCTATCTTTATTTACCTATTTATCAAAGCTTCCCAATTTTATTAGCTAGTTAAATAAAGCTTTTAAAATAAATTTAAGCTTCCATATTGCAAATGTTTATCTTGATGAGGATTAATTAGATTAAGAGGTGGTGTATGTAATAATTGATTGGAAGACACAAATTATAAGTTACCGTAATTGAAACTTGCGAGTCAATGTCAATTTCAACTTTTGACCATATCACTTTAAAAACAAACCAAACTTCATCTCATTATTAATTATGTAGTACAAACTCAGATAATAGATTGGCTTAAATCATTTTTACTTAATGGGAATTGCCATCTCTCGGAAAATTTATATACCTCCATTATTGTTGTAAGTCAACCGCCAAGGACAGCTTAGCAATTTATACTTTGCTACTTGTAGTTTTAACTTACTGAGTAGTAATTCCTCACTAGATTCCTTTACGTATTTCTATCCTATTAATCCTCAAACGTTATGCAATAACTATAAAATTTCTCTTCCTTTAAAAACCCTATTTTACTTTTAATTATAGCAGAAACTTCTGCTTATACTTGTAGTATATAAAATATTTTAGATAGGTAGATAGATAGATATACGGTATTAGTAATTATATTCTATTCCGTCCATTTCATAATATCAATTTACGGCCATTTATTAAGTACACTATATAGACTATCAGGGTACAAACTGTTGAAAAATTAGAGAGAAAAATTTGAAAAGTACAAATCATTATTTATTCCAATTTGACATTGGGTAAATATTAAGACACCTCACTTTAAGTCGTGTCTTGTTACATATTTGCATTTTGTTGCAAACTTAAAATAAAATTCGGCCATCGTGAAACTAGAAAAAATAATTGGAACGATGAATTAACTGGAGATTACAATCCTATAAACTGTACAATTCTGTCCTTTTTAACTTTTCCGCACAAAATAAGCAAAATCCTGTCTACCTTTAACCTATTTCTTCTTAGTTCTTCCATAATTGTACAGTTACTACAACAGCTTTTATAGCAATTTACTTTGTACAGATGCTTTGAATTTTGAAAATTGTATTTGTATCTGCGTAAATAAAGTTCATTCACGAACAACACTGTAACAGCAAATAGTAAAGACAATTTATTCAGACTTCAAATATTTTTTCTTTTCAGATTCAATAATACATTTTTGCTAAAATAGATTTTGTTTTTCTTTTTTGCTTTTTTTTTGGATTTTTTTTACTAACAAAGGTTTGTCTTTTAGACTGTTAAAGAAATTTAAATAATTTTTTTTAAAGCTTTAAAAAATTTATCTAAAACTGGATTAATTTTCTTATTTTCTTCTCAAATGGGATGAATTGTCAGGTGAATTCAAAGTTCAGTTAAATCAATCGTTCTTGCCTTTGGTGAAAAGCTGAATTGGTCGGCGAAAACCTGAAAAAAATAGTTAATTAGTCGTAATGTACTAACACAAAAGAACGCTTGATTTAATTACCAGCAGACTGATTAAAAGGCGTGTCAATAACTTCGCACGTTGTAAAGCCAACTTCTTTTGACAGGAGATATTCTGTGAATTGCTGGGGCTTGAATTGAATGTGAAGATAGTTGTCCAATATTGTTTCCTATAACAGTACAAAATCAATTGGATTAATCTAAACACAATCTTACATTAAAAACTTACCGTCAGTTTCTTTTTCTTTCCGTACGAGGGCCAGGCTTGAGCTTCAAGGATCATTCGTCCTCCAGGTCTTAGATGAGCATACATACGCTTAAAGAGTCGCTTCAAACCGTCGTCTCCCCAGTTTAGATGAACCCATTTTGTAACACTCAGACAGAGGATTGTGTCGTATTCAGCCGTTTGTTTTTCCACCTCCTTATACGAGTCAAGTACGTAGTTCCCCTATAAAAAGTAAAAAAAAAAAAAAAAATGTATTGATAAATTGGATACCGGCTAACCAAAAATAACTAAAAAAAAAAAAAAAAAAAAATCCTTTTTCATTATTTACACTTTTACTTAACTCTATTTTAAAGGAGTTTAAAGATTTTTAGATATACTGCATTTCTCTTAAGAAATCAACAGTTTCTGATCTAACGTAAAAATTAAAATTATACATATTTGGTCCCAATTTAAATTTGTTAACTTTGATGCTGCAAGTACAAACAAACAAATTATTATTCTAAATCTAAACCCGTACTGGTATCTGTAAATTTTTATCTTCTGTAGATATAAACCCAATCCAGAGCGCACTAAATAAATTCGAATTATTAGTGTTGCAGCTCCAAACGAAACCTTTTTTTTTTTTTTTTTTCTTTCTTTTCTTTTCTTTACCTGCACAAAAAATACATTATTTGGAAACGTAGGTGCTGCCTGTTGGTTGGGATATTGCGTGATTAAAGGTCCATAGCAAACTGCCAATGACTTAGGAAATGCACTCGTTTCACCACTGTCACTAATGTAATGGCGAACATTATTCCTCGCCGATTTGATCAGTTTATCATCAATATCCATGCCGATAATTTTCTTCGGTTTAAAATCTTTAGCAATTGTAAGCGTAACGAACCCGACGTTGCAGCCAATGTCCAAAACGTCTTTCTCCTCGAACCAAGTCGAATTCATGCATTTGACGCGATAATCTTCTATGCTGTCTGGATTCCGGTATCCGTAATATCTATTGTAGTTCCCGTACTGGAACTGTGCGTCCTTTGCCCTAAAGAACGGCTTCTTCTCTTCATCCTTCTTCCCCTTATGTACTGGCTTTTTGACTACGTTTGGCAAATCCAGCTTCGGATTCGGAGCATCAACTTCCTTCTCCTTTTCCTCTTCCCTCGCCTTTAGATGCGTGTTGGACCTCTTGCGCATGCCAGGTTGAGGTATGACCGGCGACACGATCTTATCGTCGGTTCTCTTCGCCTTGATATGTGACCGGGTCTCTTCCGTCTTCGTAGTTGACAACTCCGATGTCTCCAAATTTGGTTTTTTAGCTTCTGGCTCGTCAGTGCACTCTTCCGACAACTTCTCTCCCGAACTGTCCAAATCGCCCGATGCCTGCTTCTTCCTCTTGCGGTATTTACGCCGTTTGCTCTTGGGGGACGTGAAGTTGAGTTTCAAGTCGGCATCGTCGCCTGCGTTCAGATTCAGTGGATCGTTGATATTCTGAGGGATGAGAACCTCGACTTTCCTCATGTATTTGGGTGTTGGCACAGGAGACGAATAAGGAGTGCTCTCGTTCAGAGTTCTGTTGATCTCTTCGTCCGCCAAACTTCCCAAGTTCAGCGGGTCGGTGATGTTGCCACCGAGGAGGAACTTGGTCGGGGGCACGAAGCCACCCCCGCTCTTCTTTTTTTTGAACGGTGGCCCGCTGAACTTAGTTTCGGAAGCCCCGAAACTGTTCTTTCGTTTTGTTTTGAAAGAAAAATCGCTTTTCTTCAAACTGGGTGTTTTTTTCATTGGAGAAGTGGTCATCTCCTTGTGCATCGAGACGATGTCATACTTGCCCGCGGTTTGTATTTTCAAATTTGAAGCCATTTCTGGACTTTGCGGCATCGAAACGTTCGGTGGGCGGAGTCAGTTCACTT
>JAQFZP010003080.1:0-11298 GCA_034695745.1 Geophilus truncorum | reverse complement strand
AACGGGGGTAAAACGGAGGTAAAAGGGAGGTGAAACCTAGCAAAAACCCCGTGTAGCACGGGGTGATTGCTAGTTATAACATAATACGACATCCGTTTTTCAGGTCTTTTTCAGATAAAAAAAAGTCGGACAACCCGACATTGTTTTAAAATCAAGATGACTGATTTTTATATATACCGTATATATATAAAGTACGGTATGACAATTAGAGGTATTTGTGGATATGTGCATGGGAAAACTGAGACTTCGTAGAAACATATGCAACAATCAACTTTTTTATTTATAATTTACTTGTACTTATCGCACATCACAAGTAACTTCGAGTTACACCTGTTCTCACTAGACGGTAACAGTGACATGGGAAAATCCATCATGAAAAAAGAAATGAGAGTTGATCTGTGTTGCTCAGTGACTACTAACGTTAAGCAAACGTTAGCCATTACTTCCTCTTTGCCGTAATACACTTCCCTTGTCAGTGTCGGTGCCTAATGAGAGTTGGTGTAACTCGACGACAGACGAAATTTAGTTTTAGAAGAAAGAAATAGATCTTATGTACCAGAAGCTTGACGGTGTCTTTCGATCCGTCGGCTACGGCCAAGTGCAATGGACTTCGTCCTTCGTAATCTTGCCAGTTGATAACACTGGGAGCACAATCCTAGTTTGCAGCCAGAATTAGTCTTCCAATAGAATAATCTCAAATAAATCTTTACCAACAATAACTTTGCACATTTTGCTGCTGATGAAAATGGACAACTACATGCTAAGTGGAGCGGTGTTTTACCACCAACGTCCGGTATTCCCACATTTGCATTATGCTTTATTAAAAGCCGAATGTTCTCTTCGTTACCAACCATAGCACTTAAATGAAGAGGTGTCCTCTAGAAAACAAAATAATTATCTCAAAACAGTAAACTTTGTAATAGATGTCAAGTATACGCAAGGGGTATTTGCCAACCTCCAGTATTAAAAATGCTACCAAAAATAGAAGTGCATTTTGTTATCACTAAAATCTTATAAAGATGACCTTGATCCCTGAGTTTCGTTCTAACAAGACTCAACACAAATTTTCACAATTGAACGTCCTTACTACAGTGACAAACAAAACTGTCTCAAATTAAATCTCAAATAACTCAAAACTGTTTAAACCAAGACAATTGTCAATTTTTTCAAGAAATTACAATATTTTAGCTACACAATAATGTATGGTACCGGTATTTGATTTTATTAATTTATCAATTTAAAATAATTCTATAATTTAAAAAAAATATATTGAGACACTTTTGTCAAATACATCATTGTGTAGTTAACATATTGTAGTTTCTTGAAAAATTGACAATTGTCCTTGTTTAACCAGTGTTGAGTTATTTGAGATTGAATCAAACTGCCTTCAATTTTTTGGTCCCTCGAGCTTCATTATAACGGGGTTCGACTGTATTATCTATATTCTATTCTTCCTTAAATCAACCTTTTCTGAATCTTGTTCATCTACTTCACTAAGATCAATCAATTTCAACAACATCGCAAGAACTTTAGCCGAAGACCCTTTTGCAGCCAGATGAACCGCACTCATTCCTCGATTATCTTTTCGACTCGTATCCACACCGTAACTCAAAAGCAATTTACAGCACTGCAAGTGACCCTTGAAGTAAAACTCAATTTTAATACACAAATCAAAACAAAAACTCATCCATCATCATACTTTGCAAGCTGCCCAATGAAGAGCAATTCTTCCAGAATCATCAACAAGATTCACCAAAGCACCATTCTTCAATAAAATTTCAAGACACTCAGGTCTATCAGCCAACACAGCATAAATAAGAGGACTTTTGCCCCATGGATCAATGACATTCAAATCAATATTAACTCCTAGAAACAAAATAACTTAAATAATTCTTTTTTCTAAATTTTTCTATTAAACCAACTTGTGGATAAGAGTGTATTCAACTCAGTTTTGCTTCCCTGCACAACTAAAACATGTATGGGAGACACAACAATGACATCAGCCTTATCTTCACTTGTCTCACAATCAACCATGTTTGTGGTTGTCTACACCTTGATTCTAGTTGTCTTGGCAACACCCCTGTGGCACTCTAGTGAGAAAAATTAAAATTATAAATTTTTTTTTTTTAAGTAAAAATACTTATTCTGATAAAAAAATACTAAAATAAAATAAATGATTAAAAATTATAAACAGTTATATGCTTATTTACACTTTTTATTACAATTTCAATACTTACAAAAACTTGAACAGGAACTTCAACATCTATAATGACCTTAAAAAAAGAGGTTTCAGCTTCATTTTTTATTTTTTTCATCTATAAAAATTGATGTATGTATTTTAAAATGTCATCAACATTAATTGATTTCTGACTTACCTTGATGTTCAATTTTCTGCATTTTATCAATAGAGTGCAGAAGAAAGTACAGTATTCATATTGAGTTGACATGGTGAAATTTGTGGTAAAGTGGAATAAATAAAAAAAATGGAAATGGACACTGAGTTGTCAGCAACAAAAAATATTTTGTTTGTTTAAGGTCAGGTTTTTAGAGAGTGAGTTATTTTGCAATCACTCTTCCTTAAGATTTGATTGATTAATCATCAAAGTTGGGATACAAACATACGCGGTACATTCCTTTCCTACAACCTTCACACAACCTGAGATAAAGTATAGTTAAGATGATTTACACTTTTTATTACAATTTCAATACTTACAAAAACTTGAACAGGAACTTCAACATCTATAATGACCTTAAAAAAAGAGGTTTCAGCTTCATTTTTTATTTTTTTCATCTATAAAAATTGATGTATGTATTTTAAAATGTCATCAACATTAATTGATTTCTGACTTACCTTGATGTTCAATTTTCTGCATTTTATCAATAGAGTGCAGAAGAAAGTACAGTATTCATATTGAGTTGACATGGTGAAATTTGTGGTAAAGTGGAATAAATAAAAAAAATGGAAATGGACACTGAGTTGTCAGCAACAAAAAATATTTTGTTTGTTTAAGGTCAGGTTTTTAGAGAGTGAGTTATTTTGCAATCACTCTTCCTTAAGATTTGATTGATTAATCATCAAAGTTGGGATACAAACATACGCGGTACATTCCTTTCCTACAACCTTCACACAACCTGAGATAAAGTATAGTTAAGATGAAGTGAAAAGTTTGAAACGTATAAATCAAAGGTTATATTTTATTTATATTAAAATAAATAGTGAAATTGAAAATTCTGTTATCAAGTATTACGTAATAAGTTGTGAGTCAGAACTAACAAAGTTTTGATTTGAGTGATAAGATTGCAATTCAAGATTTTTGTGTAGTACATGAAGTGGTATTAGGTCGTTAGAGATTTTTGAGATTATGATAACATTATCATTTTTAGTAATAGTCAACTCTCTCATATCCGGACATAATGATATCCGGCCAAAAATCTCGGCCCCTTTTAATGTCTCCCTACACTAAACACTCTCTCTTACCCAGCCAGCTCCCATATCCGGCCACTTTTCCCAGTTCCGCCCTATGTCCGGATATGAGGGAGTTGACTGTACTAATAAAATAAGTCAATGGTTGAAACCCACTTTTAAAAATGACAAACTTTCATAGCCCATCTAGCCAGTGCCCCAGTGCTCTAAAGCCCAAGATGCAAAATGCAAAAGAGTGTAAAATGAGTGGTCATAAACAAAAATAATTAGTAATAAATAGCATTAACTTGAAATCCAAAATAATAACCAATAATATAATAAACCGATAGAATACCGGTACTCGAAAACCGAGTAGAGAAGGACACGGAGAACTTGAAAATGGGAAGAACAAAATTTTTGCTTGCCCAGAACATCAGATAGTCAAGCTATGGCTCTAGATGTAACTTTACAAGATATAAGGACAATGTAATTCTCAATGTAATTAGGTTATTAAAAGTACCTCTTTAAAACTTATTATTGACTTATTTTACAAAAAAAATTATTTATTTTTTATAATGTTGTCGTCTGATGACAACTCTGGAGCTGTTATTATTGAAATTAGAAAATTTTTATATTGAGTGTATGACCAATATAATAACTATTTTATATCATTTCTTTATTTATTATATGGCAATCAGGTATTTCACAATGACCAGAAAGCGTCTTGACCAGCCTTAGATAAGAATTTCAATTTTCAATGTCATGTAAGTGCATTTGTACTCTTCAGTACTGATGCCCTAAGTACACCTGTACCTGATGTCCTAGGTACACCTGTACCTGATGTCCTAGGTACACTTTCAGTACACCTGCACTAAATGACAATAAACTTTGATTATTTTGAGCATATTTCAAGTGATTTGTGATAATATTATTTTTGCATTACATTTGTTCAAAGTGCAGTACCCATGTGATGTGCAGCACTATCACTGTCAGTTGTAGAACACTATATAAATGCATGAATTGTGATCAACATCATTTCCTAAAGCTACAGTTTGGTTTGAATTTTCTGTATCCGTTACAATGGAACCAAACCTAAAAACAGAACCACCAGTCTACAAATTCCTGGATACAGTATGGAACAAATTACCCAGTGTAGTTGGAACTGTGCTGGCAACTGTGATTATCTTTATTGTAGGATCTTCAATGAGAGGTACATTCTGAGTTTCAACTTCAAAGTATAACCTACTGTTATTTTCTACTCTTTGTGTTTTCTACTCTAGGTGATTGGCTCATGATTTTAGTCCACTTCCTAAAATATTATAGAAATGACAATTCTACACTTTTTGGTGACGAAAGCACTGAGTCGAATGGCTGGATTCAATCAACGTTTGAACATTACAGACTGAAAGGAGTTTGGAAATTCATTCTTGTGGATGCCTGCTTTTCTTACACTATTTATTTTGGTTTTGGTGGATTTTTGCATGTAGGTTAAAATTTCCATTCAATTTGTCCTTTACTTAGCATATCATTGTAAATATATTTTTCTTAGACTTTATAAGCCTAATGTATATCTTCTATAAAATTGTCAGATTTTCTGTTGAATCTGCTTGATTCTTTGGCATAGACCAAAGTCATCTAAAGCACATATTATATATCAAAATGCCAATAATTTTGTCCTTTGGCCAGATAATAGTCATTGAACATGTTTCTTTATATTTTTCCTTTAAATCCAAAAAAAATAAAATAAAAAATTAAAAAAACTATTTCTTAATAAGTGGATAATATTTCTCTCCACAGTGTCATGTAAGTCATAATTAAGTGACTTTTTCATGAAATTGAATGCACCAATTGGCTAGAATTGTTTGTAACACCACTTCAGCTATTGTACCGGTGACTCTCTAATTTTCTTTCAGTGGTGGTTTTACATGCGACAACGCGACCATCCTGAAACGTGGAAATGCCAGCCAACAAAATGGCTTTCGAGAGAATTAGAATGGCACGAAATCAAAGTTGGAGGTCGAAATGTGTTTTTGGGTAAGTGACTTTTAACAACTTGCAAACCTCATTGTAAAACATTATTTTACAGGTTGTATAATATTCGGTGGATTAGCCTGCTACATCGACAATGGTGGTTGGACTACGCTTTACTTTAAACTAGACGAAATGGGATGGCTTTACTTAATCTTGTCTATTCCTATTCATTTTCTCTATCATGATGCTTGGGCTTACTACCTTCATCGCTTCCTTCATCTATCAATCATATACAAACACATCCACAAAGCCCATCATCTATACAAGCAGCCAACACCATTTTCAGTATCGGCGTTGCATCCGATCGAGTTCTTCGCTTTCCAGTTGTTCATGGTTTTGCCCGTGTTCACTTTACCACTTCATGCTGGTAAGAAATTGTCGTTTCTGAAATTAACTTGCAACTAATACAGAGTATTAGGTACATTTTACATACCGGTAACATTAAAAGAAAAATGTATTTTTTATTTAAATTTAAAGGTATTTACTTTGGAAACCTTATTTATCTATTTTACTATGGAATTGTGACTCATTCTGGCATTAACTACAAGTCACTTTGGCCCTGGCAGCCTGATGTTATCTTTCATGACAACCACCATCAATACTTTCATGTGAATTTTGGTTTCAATACCACACTATGGGACCGCTTGCATGGAACTTACCGTGTCAAAGACAGAGTATACCATGAAGACGTTTATGGTGGTAAAGGCAAACCAATGTTAGAATCAACTGAAGAAGAAATCAAAACACACTTTCAAGAGCTTAGTTATGAAAATAGTTTTGACAAGACTGATTAAACAGTTCATTAAACTTTTTATTACCGGTACGGGTATTTTTAAATGTCGTTTTGTGTTTTTCTCGCTGTTCGAGTGTAAATTAAATGAGAATTTAAATAAAATTCCATTTCTACCTTGTGTTTTCACTTTTCAGTCCTTGACTTATGTGCTATGGTAATCATTTCTGCAGTATAGTTACAGGTTCCATCATCACTGTCGCATCACTTTTTCGTGTGAATCTTCGTTGTAAAACTGTCAGTGTCAGCGATGAATTCTGCGTTGAGCGTTTGACTAAACGAAGACTAAAGTATTCACCTAAAAAGAACTTCGTTAATAAAATATTATCAATTTACTGACAAGTGAGTAGAACTTACCTTTTCCAACAACGCAAGTGGCCAAGTAAGTGCAGCCTCGTGGTAAAACAATAAACGAGAAATTTCACTCAGATTGCATTGGCTGCGACTAAAGTATGGTGGCCTAGAGCCGCCAAATTCAATTACAAATAATAACGTAAATTTATATTTTTTTAAATATCGTAACATTAGCACTTAAGATTTATTGTTAACTGCTATTTATTGAAAATAATTTCATAAAAATAAAACAAAATAATTATTAGGAATATAACATTGAACATCAAATTTTTTTTGGTATTAAAATTAACTATCTTACTGGTATACGAGATGGTACATGTTAAATCGTAAAATTTAGGTTGAGTTATATCGTCGGATAAGTTCTGCATTTATTACATTTTTCGCTGGCTCTTGACCGTCCAGAATGGTTCCTCGTGAGAGATTTCTGATGAAAAAGTCGGTGAGTTTCGTCAGATCGCATTTACCAATCAAATGTCCGATCACTTCCGGTGTTGAGTTCCAGGTAAGGACGAAATTCACGAGCGATTCGTAGTTTTCTGAAGTCAAATTCCTCGCTTGTTTCGACGAAATCAGAGTTTCGAGTTGATGTTTATTGAAACCGACTGTTTTTGAAATTTTACTCAAATTTTCAAGTGCAAATTCGATCGCATTGTTGCTAACTATAACATTTCTATCCAAAAGTTCTGCCATCTGCCAACGAGAAATATAGTTTTCCGAAGTTAACTCCGAATTTACGTAACTGTCCCAGTATTTGTTGAATAAATCGGTCATCAGCATCTTGTCCGCTGCAAGAATTACATCTCGGAGTAAATTTTCCGACAATTCTGACCATTCTGGTAACTCTTGTACGTAAATGTGTTTTTTCACTATTTCCATCACTTCTGCTGATGTGTCTGGCAAATGTACAATGTTGGTGTTGTTTTCGTCAGTGTTGCTTGAAAACATTCCGTTAAAATAATTACTAGCGGAACTCAGCAAAACTTTTATGGCGATGACATGTCCGTTTGCACAATTTATTTTCACCTTTTCTATGTCATCTTCGTCCGGAAGGTTGTAGAGGGCTGTTAAACCCTGGTTGGACTTGGACTCCATTGATAACGATTTGCTAGTCGTCTATTATCCTTTAAAAGAAATAAAAGATAATTAAGAACTAACCCTGCCTCACAGAAGGCTTTTTTAAACTCAAGAAAACGCTTAATAATAATAAGCAGCATATTCTCCAGTAACAATGCAATGCCGCGTGGTAAAAGCAGATAGGCTTAATTAAAGTAGGGCTATAGATGAATAAATAAACTTAAAATATTTACCTACGACATACCTTAAAACATACCTTACGACGATCAAATCGAGATATCGGCCGCGGTTGATAGTTCAGGTCCCAAGTTACACATAAAACGCTCCAGAATTCCACTTTCAGTAAGTCGACTCGATTTGTTGCGCAGCAAAAATCCGCTCGATTCTAAGCCTAAATTTATCACTTGAATTAGAAATAAACTAAAAATTTTACTTATCGTAAATTACTAGTATTTATTATATATTCATAACGTTTATCATCTACTTACACTGGCCTGAGGCAAAGCAACCAATCCAAATATGACAATGTCGAATCCAAATATGAAAAAAACAGAGAGAAAAGAAAAGAACAGATCTAGCCCTCTACTGCTTGTGCAAAACAATCGCGAAGAAAACTCTCAACAATGCCACGAGGTAAAGGTTTAAAGTAGGGCTAGAAATTAGGTTTAACAAATACTTAAGTGAATAAATGAACATTAAAATTAAAATTTCTGCAAATTACAAATTATCCCAGACTAAAATATTCGTTGCTAATATACTCATCATGGTCAGTCTTGTGACTTTAAAATACAAGTTACAAAATTACAAGTTGAACCACTCTGTACGTACGGTACCTTTATTCTCAGAATCGATAGAATACTATAATTATACAGTACTCGTACGCAAGATATCAATATACCGTAACGTAAAACACTCTCGTTAATTTTACGTTTAGTTAAAAACTGAATAAATTAACCATTTTCCCCTAGATTTACATCACTCAAAATAAAGATCGGAATTTTTCTTGCGATTACAACAATGCACAACCAACTTTACGAAGCGGGCAAATTCTATTCACGAGCTTTAACGTAACTTCAAATCAATTAAAAATTAATTTTTAATTGCAGATCGTCCATCTGAACACTAAATATAACGGATCATTACGAGTGTAAACAAAAGTGTCTGGGTAAAAAGCTGCAAAGCGAACAATCGTGCGGATCAGTGCAAAACACAATTCACATTTCGTAATTTAATTAACACTTCTCGTTAATTTATTATGCCATTTGACACGTGATTAGCCAAAGGATGGATAAAATGTATATAATAATAGAACATTACAGATAAAGAAAGTTGGTAATGATTTGCTCAATCCGTTCACTTCGAAAATTGAGAAAATAGCAAATACTTAAAATTTAAAATTGGCAGCAAAAAACATCACTGATGGGTTTTCAACAGTCATTACGGTCAGTGTCATCTTGGGAGGGCAGAACTTAACAGTTTTACAAGTATAAGCAAACGAATTATAATTATACGGTAAGTCTTTAAAATCCCTCTGACCAAAACCTAGAAAAATCTAGGTGGTTTTATCCACAGATCGTAAAAGTTCTCCAATGGCTCTTGCTTTCTTGATCTCCTTAGCAGCTCTGATTCCAGACAACAACGCTCCATGCACAGTTGAAAAGTATTTACTGTGAGTGGCTTCTCCTGCAAACAGTAATCTTGGCTCTCCACTAGAAGGCAAAGTTGCTGACAGTTGCAAAAAGAGATCTCTTTCTGAATCCAGAGGCAGATATGTGTAGCATCCTTGAAATAACGCATCATTGCACCATCGAGAGACCTTTACTTTAGTTGGCTCTGGGATTAATGGGTTTCCGGTAAAGCGGCGAAGAAGTTTCGTTACATCTTCACCGATCCGAAAGTCAGTCAAGTCTTCCATCAGCGCAGCTCCATCTCCTGACACCCATCCAACTAAAACAGACGGATTATCCACCACGGGATCAAAGCCAAAGACATATGTGATCCACTCCTTCCGCTTCCTACTGGAGGCCAATTCCTCATCGGACCAAGCGAATCGAATGCAACCAAAGTCGGCTCCCCAAAATGGCTGCTTGTAGTGAACAAACACTTTGTCCACTCGACCGAATCCTAACATTTCGATGGCCCAGGTCTTCTCCTGGGGTAGTTGGGGTACAAAAAATTTCCGGTGGTACTCCTTGAGGCACCCCAGCGAAACGGTAACGATAACATGATCGGCTTCGTATTCGTAGCCATTGCTGCTTAAGACCTTGACCGGTGATTGCCGCCAGTCAATTTGTGCCACCATTTCCCTGAACCGGATGCACTTTTCGGGCAAATCCTTCTTAAGAGTGGCCAATAGGTTTCCATACCCCTTGGGGATCACGACGTCTCCCCCTGGGAGGTTTTCGTAAGCGCCATAATCCAGTAACCCCACCTTTTCGAGATGATCCCCCACATGGAAAGACATGTAGTTCAGCATGGTTGAGTTGTACACCAGCGACGCATCGTGGCGGTCATCGGGACTAAACAGCTGAAGAGCGTCATTTAACCTTAAAAACCATTGAGAAAATCAAGGTTGAGAAAAGACATACAGTACCATATATATGGTTTTGCCACTTTCGCATCACCAACAAAAGTGTTGGTAGTTTTTCTGTTAAGTTTTACCAACAAACGTATTTAAGTTTTTAAATTATTTTTTGTAATTTAAGTAAATTTAGAAATCTTACGAGGAAGAATTTATGTTTTAGCACTCAGCATGAATTGTTAGTCATCTTTTGCCAATAGAAAGTCGTTGAAAAAAATCAACCAATGACACCGATTGTCAAAATGGCGAAAAGTTATATTACAGTATATGGTACATGACAAAATAGTGAAAAAAGTTGTCGATCACTTACTTCGTATCCATAAAGGCTTTCAGTGACCCCTTGAAGCCTTCCTTGCTCGCAGCTTCGTCGTTGATTTGGTTATACACGTCCCAAACTTTGTTGCTCAGGTCTTTGTCAATGATTCGGCCATTGCTCGTATAGGTGTATCCCACACGACGGTCTACTAATATTGGAGGTTTGTCTTGTGGTAGGAATTTCTCCTGGGCTGCTAATGTGTATAAGGGGTTGGCAGGAACACCTCCATGGATCCAGTTGGCACCTAGTTCAATAATCGAATCGAATTTACTGCCGAAGTTAATGGTGTGAACTCGGCCTCCAATTCTGTTTAATTAAAAAAATTGTTGAAATTTTATGGGATGAATATACAAATAATTTCTTATAACATGATAAATAGCAAAGTGTACTCTAGGTTTTTTCTTTAGTTATAACTTATAAATTTAGGCAAATCCATTTATGCAGGGGAGAGAGATAAGCTTGAAACTTGATTGTAACACACTTCAATGCGACGATTAATTATTGTTTGTGATGAGTAGATTTAATATATTTAATATTAATAATAAACGAGTTCAGTTCAGTTCACTTGACCTTTAAGCTCACCCATAATGCCCCTGCACAAAACATCAATTACAACTTTGTGCGACTCGAGCCAACCTATTGCTAGGGGTTACGTAAAGATGTAGTTAGTTTCCAGTGTTGTGAGCGCTACCAAAAAAAAGTAGCGCGCTATCGCTATCGCTAAAATACGATTTAAACTAACGCTATCG
>JAQFZP010003079.1:0-11301 GCA_034695745.1 Geophilus truncorum | reverse complement strand
ATTATCACAGATTTTCAGGGTTTGTAATGAATGATTTATATATTAAATTCTCCTTATATTCTGTACTCATTTTATTTTTATTTTTCAGTAAATTATTAAATTTTCAATTAATCATGCATAATGATACTTTTTTCTCATTTTAGGTGTAGGGCTGATGTTAACAGACCCAGAGATGGCATCACATTTCACTCATGTAGAAATGGCTTACGATGATGAAGCTTTCACTGGCATCAGAAGAAATGCAGATGATGCACAATTGTTAGTACTAAATTAAATATTTAAGTATACAGTTTGAACCCTCAATTTTGTTTGGTTGTTATGATGAACAAATTTTGACTTCCTCTACCAATGTTTGACCTGCATGTTGCACTTACAATAAAAATTATAAATTCTGTAGGCATTACAATGTTTGTAAATACGCCAGGAGCGAGTATGCGAGAAAATATCGACTGTTCTCCTGCACAAGAAAAATTACTTATGCTATTAAGAAAGAGGTAAAATCAACATAATATTACAAAAAACTATCAAACTAAATTTTGAAAAAAAATTATTATTACAAGGTTTACAAGTGAACCTATTGTAATTAGTAGACAATAATTTCAAGCTTGTATGCTATTTTCTCACCAACAATGCTATTATTCGTATAAGTTGCCGCATTATGAGAGTATTATTTACTTGCAGACGAGAGATGGCAACACCTACTGCCGAGTAGTAAAAATTTTCAAAGGTTGAAGCCAAAGTTTCTGGTCGATATGATTCACTTGGAAGTAGATGTAATGTTTTATTGAATTGAAATAAACATTTTTTTATGAGATTCTTGTAAGATTGACAATACCGTAAAACGGGGATACTTCGCCCTCTGGTGGCAACTTTGGCCCCACTTACAATTTATGTTTTAATTTAATGTAACGTTTTTAATATTGTAAATAAAATCATTTTGTTTTTTTTATACAAGTTTATAGTTATTCTAGATTTCATTTTTTAATAAACAATTTATTTAGATGAAATTGCAAATCCGCAGAAAATTGCAAATGGCTGGTATGTAAGAAGGAAAATTTTCAAAGGTAGGAAAAGTTCACTAAGATTTATAATTTACTGAGCAGTGCTGATGCTCTTTGTTATATAATATGATTGCTCATGTCTTCTATACATAACTCATAAGGATTTGTAATAATTAAAGACGTTTTCAGCAAGTTACATGTTGAAAACCAAAAATGTGTCATTTACGCACATTTTATAAGGTAACTTTGGCCCACTTTAATTTTGTTGTTTTTTTCATTTTTTAGATCAAAATGCCTCGCAAACACAAGAAACAGCTAGGAACACGACCATACAAGAATTATACAGAGAGAACATTACGAGAAGCCATCAATGCTGTACAGAACAAAGTACTTAGCCAAAGATATGCAGCTCACATGTATCACATACCTCGAAGTACATTGAAAAACAAATTAAATTCTAAACACCAGCAGTCAATTGGAAGTCCAACAGTATCAGCAATATGGAAGAACAATTATTTGTCTAGCACATAATAAAAAATGACCAAAAGAGGCACTTACTCTGTACTTGAAATTAAAGTGTGAGCTTAAAGTTATTTGTGATTTACAATTACTTGTCATTACTTATTTTACATGCTATTTTATCTGTACTTAATGATTATCTGTGATTAATAGTTATCTGTAATTAATAATTACCTGTCATTACTTATTTTATTGTTTGTAATATCATTACTTTTCATTATATGTGATATATAAAAATTGTGATGCACAAAAGTGAGTCATTTATCTGATAATAAAAAAATGTTAAAACCAATTAAAACCACTTTAAAATTTTTTTTAAAATTATGGCAAGGGCTAAAGTAACCCCTATTATGTTCCAACTTTACTTTAGTAATGCTAATCTATGAGAAATATAGGGTGGGCAAAGTTACCCCACTATGCTAGATAACTTTGGCCCACCTTTTTTTTTTAAAAAAAAGTAAGAAAAAATTATTTTAGATTTTTTTAAATTAAAGAATCGTTTTCTACTGGTCAAGATGCCCCTAACTACTTAAAATCAACTAAAAAGCAATAACTGAAAAAAAGTTATTGATAAATAAAAGTGAAAAGTGGGCCAAAGTATCCACGTTTTACGGTATAGGTGACGGTAATAAACATTAAAATTTATTTAATATTTAATTTATTTATTAATTTTTAATTTTTTTTAGAAACTGAAGATCAACTTGTTGACAATGTTGATCATCTTGCTGAAAAGCAACATCGTAACATTAACGGTAAACTAAATTTAATTATAATTTTATCATTATATATTTTATAATGTAATTTTTAATTTTATTTCTAAATAGCTACAAAAAACAGGTTAAATGTTCCGTGTCCAGTCTGTCAGAAAGCCACAAATGGTCACATTTGAAACGCGATCTAAATTATTTGGTGAAGATAACCGAAATATGAATGAAAAAGCTAGAAATAGGTTTTTTTAAAAATCTCAAAACCTCATACCTCATTCTTCTACATCATCAGCTCAGAAAATAGTCAACTTGTCAGTTGTAAAATCATTTTATACTGACGTTGAATGGATAAATTCCAAAGAAATGAGGAAGATAACTTTGAATTAGTTTTTTAAAATATTTTAATTATTTTTTTTATCCTTAAACTTGTTAATAAGTTTGAAAATTTCTGTAGTCAATGATTTATCTACAGAAACTTCTGTAGTCAATGATTTAACTATACAGAAACTATTGAAACTTTGACAGCCCCTGAGACCAGAAATGATAACAACAATAGCAATGATTGTGATGATGACATTTTAATACCAAAAAGTTCGAACATTGACTATAATAATGACAGCATCAAATCCAAACTTAAAAAAAAAAGTCTTACACAACGAATTTTTGATAAAATCCCAAGTTCTAATTGATTTTTTTACTGGATTAAAAACTACCCGGGGAACTGAGTCAGAAGATATATATATTTGTATATATATATATATATATAAATTAAAGTTAATGAGGACTAATATTTAATTTTTTAGGTTTTCGAAAACAAACAGTTCGGTATGTGGCTAGTGTGTTATTATATTGCAATAAACGATGCACTAGTCCACTAAATTAACCAAATCCATCACAACTTTCAGATATTGAAATAATAAAGAGCTTTTGTACAAGAATATGAAGCTTGTGGAGTAAGTTATCAATGACATAACAATAATAACTTATATTTTAATTGTAACTATTTTATAGGCATCTATATAATAATAGAGAAAGTCTCGTGGGTTTCTGCTTCCGTCACGGAAGTTGTAATCAGAGACAGCAATATATTGTTGCACTCTGGAACATTTCGCTTTTTGTTTTAGTAAACAATGCAGAATGTATTTGTCGTTGAACGTAGAATTAGCAGTAACACAGATGATCGAAGGTTTAAACGAATTTCAGAACGAGTTTCGAGCTTTGTCGCATCAAAACACGGGGACGAATGGTAAAAATTTGATTTATTTTAAAAAACATAAAGGGCAAATGCAGCAATACAAGTAGAAAAATATATCGATTTTTCCATGATGGCAACCAATCATTTTAGTGACAATCGTCAACTTTATGACAATTTACAACATTCGAAAGATTGCTTAAAACAACAATCGAAAACAACAATTTCAACTAAAATAGCAAATGAATTTCGAGAGAAAAGATTCAACGAAGTACGATGAAAAACCACGAGCAGAGTTGGATAAAAGCATTAATTTTTCCAAAACCTTGAACCAGAGAATGCAAAGACCGTAAAAGCCATTCAAATGTGCTTGTTAATTATGAAACTTTATAATTTTTTATAATAATTATATTTAGTAATTATAATTATTTTTCAGATACTTAATTGCCACAATCTGACTGTAAAAGACCAACGTCCAGCCATTGCTACGAACGTTACGAAAGACAAATACACTGCAAGAAAAGTCATTGATAAGAGTTGTGTAGTTCTGGTTAAAGACCATAATAGTGGTAAAACTGGAAGTTTCATTGTCTAACCGGAATTTATCATTTATTTTGACAAGTAATTTTTTCCAATTTATAATTAGATATGTCATTTACTATTTATTTTAATTTCAGTTATTTTCAATATCCTACGCCCATTTTACAAAACCGAAATTGCAAATTTTATAATCACATCAACAGACAGTGTTTTCAAAACCGCTGCTCAGGATTATCAAAAACTGATAGGAGAAGTATGGATACACTCTATATAAGCCGACTGATGTTCGAAAGATAATTCAAACATCAACAATTGAATTATCGATCGAACATGGAGATCAAATAAACAATTTCCTGGCCCATTCGAAAGAAACGGCTCAAAGGCATTACAGAGCATTATCGCACGAAGCTATTTATCATCAATTCTCAATTTTTGATGAATTGACTAAAAAACCAACATCAGGGACTGTCAAAAGCGTTTTGAGGGCTTTTAAAACGAAAATCCAAGTGTCAGCATTAACCAAATGAATCTCAGTCACCATCTGTACAAATACGACACATGTAGCGTTGTGAATTCTCGATACGGTATAACAGTCTTTGCAGTCAAAAAATTTAACTGCATCCTAACCCGTTACCCTTTATGCTACAATGTAAATTACAAAGTGAACCGAAAACCAAACCAAATTCAGCAAAATCATCCCATTTCAATGTTGGGGAAAAGCGAAAAATAAAAATCATAACAAGTGAATCCAAAAGATAAACCACTAAAAATACAAAATTACCAACAGAACAAGAAAAAACAATTCATTTTTAAAATTATAAAAGTTAAAACATCAAACCCTGTGTATAAATTTGAATAACATAAAAATTAATAAAATTATTGAAATAATTAAAAAAATATATATAAAACTAGTAGTAATTTTATTCTTGCCGACGTTACACATTGCTACCCTGGCAAAAACAATTTTAATTTGTAATTTAATTAACGCATTTCATCGATGTTGAGCCGCAAATAAACGAAATTGAGCAAACTCATCAAACTTAAATGTTAGTGAAGCGAAAAATTAATCACAAACTCTAAAAATGGCCATTAAAATAAAATAATTTAAAAGACCAATAAGGTGTACCACTCGAAATATAAAATTACCGTACCAAAGTATTCAAACACAACAGTTCATTTTAAAAAATACCACAATGTTAAAATTATGAAATTTAAAACATCAGATCATGTATATAAAACTTTAGTAACAAAAATTAATAATAAAAATTATTTGGGAGTAGTATTAGTAGTAGTAATGCTGTTCTTGCTGACGTTACAACGGAAACCACATTGAAACCCCGACGAGAACAATTTTTTTAGCTCCTGTTTGAAAATGGAAAACTAAAATTCAAAATAAAAACCGATTGTGGAAATACAATATTGGTTGCCGAATTCAAACTTCGTGGCACGCACAAAAACGATTTCCGATGATTGAAATTGACTTTTTTCTTTCGCGAAGTTCGAAAAAAAAAAAAAAAAAAAAAATTTTTCAATGTGCTCGGTCGTCATCGAGGCATCCATTTTGGAATCAATTGTCGTTTGTTTCTTAAACTCCGCTTGATGTCGAATACTGAATTTAAGCGATCTAAATTTCAGTCAGTGACTCTATAAATTGAAAAATAATTAAATCAACTGACAAAATGAAGTTGTTTTAAACTTTGGTACCGTACCTAGAATTCCTTTGTTTCTTTCTGTTGATTTGATATGTGCGGCGTGGTCGGCGAATTTCGTCGTTAATTTTCGCACGTGAATCAATTTCACGTGGTTTTTTTTACCAAACAATTGAATTATTTAAAACTATAATGTAATTTATCATGTCGGGTGTGTTTTGACTTTGGAAATGTGAAAGATCATGTTTGGAGCCGAACCGCAACGCGCAACCTTCAGTTAGTGCTTCTTATCTCTTTAGGGATAACAGAACTGCGCATGCCCAACAAGTCGTGACGTCATGTGATTGCGACAGCAGCGCTAAATTGGAAGTTGGAAGTGAGGAATTCATTTACAAATAAAAAAATCAAAGTTGAAAATTAAAATATCTTTTATAAGTCGATATTAAAAATGAAATTAATTACACAAACATTACATATACATTTCTCTTCTATGTGCTGGCTAAATCAATTTTGCAAATCTAATTAATCGTAAAATCTAATTAATATAGAGAACACTGGAACTTCGATTCGATGTAACGAACTCTCTTGTAACGTAAACCCCGGTCTAACGTCATTTTGGCAACTGTGTATAAAAAATTCTGTTTGTAGCGTCACCCTCTGTAGCTTAAACCATTCTGTAGCATAATATTTTTTTCCTCGCATAAGATGGCAACTTAAAACTTACTCGCTCGTAGCGTAAACCCCGATGTAGCGTCATTTTTTAGCCGTTCCGACGAATGACGTTACATCGGGTTTCCACTGTAATATATTGAAAAAAACCTGACAAATAAATAAATATAAAATGATAATAAGTCATTATTTTATATTTATTTGCCTGAATATCATATCAGGCAAAAATGTTAACCATATTGCAAGAACCATTGCAAGAACTATTTTTTAATTTGAAAAAAATAATTGTAAACCCAATAAGCCTTCACTTCACAATTTGCAATTAAATGTACTTCAAATGCGGAAATCTGCTTACGCCTTATTTTAGGTACCGTATTTCTATAAATACGAAGAAAAAGTAAAAAAAAAAAATATATAGTAAAAGTTCAAAAATATTAATACCAGCCAGTCTGCCAGCAGCAAGCTCACAACTAGGCTAACCGTTAATTACATCTCCTCTCCTTGTTGTTGCATAAAAAATGGAAGACAAGAAAAAGCTAGTTAAACTAATTTGGCAACAGCAACAGCCGATAAAATAGAAAAAATTTACAAGGATAACCGAGAACAAAAAAATTCCATAATAGAAATATTGCACAAAACAATTGCTACGCAGGATTATCACGTCAGGCAGACAAGCGAGACGGACTTTAGGTTGATAATGCGGAGTTGAAGATTCTGGCACAGCAAGCAAAGTCAATTCGTAAATTTTTTTCGAAATGTATAAATAAATGTAAAAATCATAAAAATTAAACTTAAAATAAAATAAATTTGACATATATTAAAGATACCGGTAGCATTTTTTTTTTTTTTTTGGTTTATTTTTTTGTTACATTTTATTATAAATTGTTATTATTTATTTATTTTTTGGAAAACAAACAAAACAGAATATAACTTTATTTATTCCAGAATTCTGCCAAGAAGAGTGTGCGAGAAACTGAAAGTAAAGGTCGATGCAATGGTTTGTTTGTTGACTTTGATCTATTAATTGTATAGTACAAGTTATGAATAATCTAGAAATACTTGGGACTAGAGAACATAATAAATGCACGTAAAATATCTGCAAATGTGAAAATATAGCACTTTTCATTGACAATTTCAATTTGTTGCATTTATTTCCGAACAAAAAAAAAAGAGAGAAAGTTGCGTTTTTTCTCGAACGGAAGGAGTATAAACTTGCATTATCTTCCTAGAATGATGAAATTGTTAAAGAAATAATTTTACAAAGCTGTAAATGCAACTGCCACAACCTCGGCCTTAGACAAAATACAACAACAGAAAATGAAGCCTTCTTGCGCGTTGATCACTGAGGTTCAGCATCTCCTAATGAGCCGAAAATGATATTCACTACTTATAATTTCTGACTACGGTATCTTTTGCGAAAACAACCTAGATCAGTCAGACGTAATTGCCAAACAATTGGGCACATTGATTCGCTATTTTTCAGTAGTGAATGAAAATAACCTCGCCGATAAAGAAGAAAATTCGAAAAGTTGAAAGACCTTTTAGTAAAGGTAAACTCATTGCAACACCATTAAGAAACAGAATATCAGACAAACTTTTTGAAATGCTGCTATTATTGAAACAAAATAAGTACGTTATGTAAAGAATTTTGTGTTTAAGGTTTATTATTTTATTATTTAGATAAAAATTCTGCGTATCTATGATCACTGGGCAGCAATTACAGCCAAATAATAAATGTTTTTAAAATTCTGGTAACGTTATAGTAACGGTAATGGAAATGTAACAGTAACAGTAACGCTTCTAATGTTGCATGTAGTTACAATAATGGTAACAGTTGTAACTAGTTACTTTTTTTCTATCAGTAACGTTTATAACACTGTGCACATATTTCGAGACCAAAACTTCGCTTTATCAACTCTCCACCCGCTTGATGCATTTTCACCCGACTGTGGAAACTCAAAAACTTCTCACAACTGAAACGCTTAGCTTGACTTAACTACGAAGATGAAATCATCTTCAGCGAACCGTTTTTCAATGACTTAGGCTATAAAATGTGTTTTCTTGCTTGTCCCTACGACATAGGTGTTGCTAGAAGCACACATTTATCCCTTTACTTCCAAATTGTCAAAGGTCCAAACGACAAAAACCTGAAATAGCCTGTGAGGAGTTCTATAAAGTTCTTAGTAATTGTATAACCGCCAAACAACGCAGCTAAAAGAAAGCGACTGCATAAGAAATTCGAAAACTGGGTGGCAAGGCTCAATGTTAGACCAAGAAAATGGAAAACTTGTTTACAAGTCAATGTGTAAAGTTTTGTACCGGAAGAGTATTCTATTCCAACTATCGAGAGAAAACGGGTCCATAAAGGAAAGAACCATTCGACATTGTCGCAAACCGTCGGCGCAGTAAGAAAATTTTAAAACAATTTAAATAAAAATTAATATTAGAAGTAGTTTTGTCATTTTTTTTTAAAGATTATGATTGAGTATTCAGTCGGAAAACGTGAATTTGACATCGATCAAGACTTGATAGTCGCTGTTGTGAAGCATTGTTCGCATCTTGCCTGTCGAACAGAATTTTTCCAAAAACTATGGCTCAAGTGGAATTTGTTCACATTCAGTGGCAACTGCTTGGTCTCATGCAGGTAACTGCGATTCACTTTTTACTTATTATTCCAAACATAGAACTCCAAATGTGACTAAAACTGTTTATAGTAAATATAGTGGGTAAGGCAAATTCCAACAAATGTTTTTTTTAACATATAATAGTCTGATATAAAGTTTATTTTTCTTCAGATGTGGACAAAAAAAATATTTTAGATGTTTTTAAAGTAATGGGTTATACTTGTTTTGTTCCAAACTGCAGAAGTGGATATAAACCAATGAATGTGGAAGTGAATGAAAAAGTGTCACTTTTTTCTCCACCATCAGATCCACATTTGCTTGCAAAATGACAATCAAGCATTCCGCGCGCTGACCGAATTTTGATCCAAGTTTAATGAAGAAAGTATCACTCCACAGTCTGAAGCTAGGACGCATTATACGATCTTCAGAGGAAAAACTAAATTCAGTTTGTGTGCTGCAGTTTGTCAATGATTTGATGATACCGAAACCGCAATGGTTGCATACAGTATTGACTTTGAGCAATGAACATTGCTCGGTGAAATTAATAATAAGTTTGGCAGTTCTTTTTCTTCATCGCACTCGTGGGTTTGATATAAGTTGATATAATATATAATACTGATATTTTATGTGATAAGTATGATTCACTTAAAATGAGTGTTGAATGAACAATAATCAATGGACAGAGCATCAAGTAATCGATGTGTTCAATATGACTAATAACACCTGTGCAAGGTTGTTAGTGTGATGGTACTGTGGTAGCAGGCAGACATGAAAGTAGTGTTGGACAACCGTTTCGGTGACACACGTGTGTGCAAATAGCAACCAACTTGCTAGAGAAAAAGAGAGAACTAGGATACTGAGTTTTCATCTGCTAGTTCATACTACAATCAAGATATGCCAGAAGCCAGGGATCTCAGTGCCATACTGAAGGTGGTCTACATGATTGATGTTATCAGAACGTGCATAAGACTGAACTGCAAGCGTAGCCACAAAGTTGTTAACCAATTAATCGAGTTTTGTCTATTATTATGTTTTGTAATATATGTTTATTTCATACTAGATTATATTTCAAGTAATAGTTAAAGTTGATATGTGTGCTCATTTATTATACTTTCTCCTGTAACACTTAGGTATAGTTAGGTGCATTACATTGGTGGCAGCGGTGGGATCCCCAAATAATTAAAGGAGATTGTTAAAACCGGTATCATTTAACTTGTAAGTTAAAATTAAAATTTTGCTTTTACTAACAATCATGACTGATCAAATAGCAGCTTTGTTACAAGATATCCAAAGTCGACTGGTAAGAGATCTACCTCAGGACAGTGTGCCAAAAAATACCCATCAAGGGTTAGCTTTCCTATTAGAACCGTTGTCATGTACAACACGTGGAATAACTATTCACAGATTTTTTAAACTTTTAGAAGAAGTTGGAATTCTAACACAATAGACAAATGAGCACAAAGTGTCCATTGCAAAATGTAAGATGATAGGCATAGCAAGGAATTGATGCTGATCTTGCAGCCAAATTTCACTCTTAATCGACGAATTCCAAGGCCTCGGATGTTCCTTGAAAGATTAAATCTTTTAGATTTTCACTATATAAGTTTAATTCGATATTACCAATTTCCTCGGCAAATAATTTTTGAAATAATTGACTTATTAAAGCCATTTTTGGAAAGGAAAACTTGTCGATCTCACGCATCAGCTGTACACGTTCAGGTACTAGTTATGCTGCGATTTTTTGCTTCTGGTAGCTTTCAGTCAGTCGTTGGAGATGCTCTACACATCAGCCAAGCTAGCACTTGCAGGATGCTAAAATATGTTACCACTGCATTTTGTTCATTAGCTAACAGGTTCATCAAATTTCCAACAGATCAAGAACGTTTAAATGAGATAAAACAAAGTAAGAGTTAGTATTATTATTATACAAAATTATTGATATTTAAATTTAAAATTTTTGTTTTTCAGGGTTTTTTCAAATGGCTGGATTCCCTAAAGTGATCGGGGCAATTGATTGCACACACATTCTCATAAAAGCCCCCAAAACCCAAGAAATTGTTTATGTTAATCGCAAAGGACAACATTCCTTAAACTGTCAGGCCATCTGTGATAGCAAATTGGAAATTACTGAAGAGAGACCAAGAGCACTGCGAGTCGCCGTGTCACCGCGCACTGTGCCTGCTTTGCCGCGTCTTTTTCGCCCGTCTCAGCTGCTGTGTCGTGCTTGTTGCTGCAAATTTGCAATGCGTTCTCAAATCTCTGTTATTTTTTAATTTAAAATATTTTGAATAAATTATATTTAATTTGTAATTTTTTATTTTTCAGGTTAGACAGAAGCCAATTTTACAGCCAAAATGCCTTACAACTGTGCAGTTTTTGGTTGTAATGCAACATCTGATC
>JAQFZP010003078.1:0-11303 GCA_034695745.1 Geophilus truncorum | reverse complement strand
TTTTCAACCCAATAAATTGCCTCATCAAGTGGCTTCTGGTATCGGTCTCGAAATATGGCAGAGTATTTCTTCATGGTGTTCTTGTAACTACAAAAAAAATAAATTACTTGACTCTGACCACTGTTTAATACAAATTAAATAATATCAATAATACCTCGTTTGAAGTATTTCATTAACTGCTGCCGAAATACTGTCACTAGAAATGTTATCAAAAGCAACTTTAACTCCAATCTTCAATTCTTCTGCTCTTGCAACATTGGCCAGCTGATCGCCAAGTAGTGGAACGGCAATAACAGGAACAGCGTTATACACTGCCTCTTGCAAACTCAACAACCCACCATGAGTTATAAACGCACGAATTTTAGGATGACCTTAAAAAATGAAATAAAAGAAATTTCAATCCAAATCAAAAGTTGAATTCAAAATAAAATACCTAAGACATCTTGTTGCGGTGCCCATTTGATAACTCTGACATTACTAGGTGCATTTTTCAGCTCCTCTTCATACTTCCACAACACTTTCTGCTTCAATTTTGAAAAAACATCCAATAAAGAAGCTTTGATTTCATCTGGTAAAAACCTCGATTGAGCATTGGAGCCCAAACTGAAGTAAATAAACCCGTCTTCACCAGAACTTTGAACAAAATCTTCCAAATCTTTGGGCAATGGTTTTGCTTCATTACAATGGATTCCTCCGACGGCAATAACGTACGGCATCGAAGGTCTTGGACTAGTATAAACAGGATCGTTCGAGGTCAAGTGCAGAGTGACTTTCCGACGAGCGTCGATAATAGACGGATTTTGAGGCAAGTGTTTTGCTATTTCTGATTGAAATTTGGGTGTGACATAGTAATCGAAAGCAATGTTGATACCCACGCTCGTTAAGAAATTATGCATTCTTTCGAAAAAACTCATTTTAGAAGCGTACCAAAGGGCACCATGGGGTACGTAAGATGGTGGTTGCGGTACGAAGGTTCCAACCCACGATAAGAAACTTCCAGGACTGTGACCAATGACGTGTTTGCCGAGCAGAGGAGCAGTTGCCATGGCACAATCGTTCACAAACTCGCTCACAATAACAACATCAAATTGCTGGCCTTCTTTAAGCAATTTCTGAACTTGTGAATTTTTAAGGTAGTTCGTACAAAAGGGGACTGCCAACAGTGGGAAAAGAGACATCGTCATCAGTGGATGGGTACCGATCATTCCGAAAACTTGTTTCTGAGTAGCTGCTGACTTAAAGTCTATGGGTGCTTCGATGAGAATTTCGTTGACATTTTTGATTGGTTTTTGAAATGAAAGGGTTGAAATAACCGTGACTTCGTGGTCTCTTTGAGCCAATCCAGTTATAAGGGCATCAAAGATATTTTTGTGGCTTTTAGAAGTAAATGGGAATATGTAAAGTACCTTAAATCCATGAATGTATTCTCCACAGAATAATGAAATTAGGATTATTAATGCGAACTTCATCTTGGTGTAGAATGAATTGCAAAAATGTATTATCAATCTTACAGTAGGAGTAATATTTTGATAAGATACGACGTTGTCAGTTTTATCTGTTGAAGAAAAAAGACTTTGTACCGCAGGTTGCTTTATTGTCTTTTTTTATTTTTTGCCTGCTTTGACTTTGGTTTTTTCTGTTTTGACCCACAAATTTTTCTACAAATTAACTTTGAAATAAAATATAAAATATAAAGTGCAGTGATGACGGTGATAGAAATAAATGCAATGACATCAATCAAGCTTGCAGTAGGAGTAATATTTTGATAAGATACGACGTTGTCAGTTTTATCAGTTGATAAAAAAAAAAAAACTTTGTACCACAGGTTGCTTTATTGTCTTTTTTTATTTTTTGCCTGCTTTGACTTTGGTTTTTCTGCAAATTTTTCTACAAAATTATTAGAAGTGGTGCAATTGGTGCACTTACAGTACTGTAGGGTTTTGTAAATCGCACACCTGCATAACATGGGAATGTTAAGTTTTGCTCCAGCCCGTGCGCAGCGAAACGATCGTAAATGAGAACAACAAATTTTGTAGAATTAAGACTGTAAAGCTTCAATCAATAACGTGCATGAATGAGTACCGGTACAAAAACAATATTAGGTCCCAAACATTCAACTTTAACCCCCACATACCAAATTTAATTTTCACATTTCAATTTTAACCCCCACATGTCAAATAGCTGAACCTATAAACGAACAGAAGGAAACAAAAACAAACTTTGGGAAATATAGATATACTTGTAGTGTATAAATTAAAAGTATCATTAAAATGCATACCGTATGTTGGGAAAAGGTTTGGGGTAGTTTTTTTTTTTTTAGTTAATTGCAAGTTCGTTAGTGTTACACACAAACAAAAGATCTTTTCAGTTTCCATTTTGTTGTGTTAATACATTTGATTTATATATTGGAATGTGTTTTTTTTTGTTTTCTGGGGGGGGGGGGGTAACGGGTAGTGATCACATTGGTAATAAGATCTTGTAAGTTTTGAGAAGTGTCGTGTGGCGGGGAAGAAACCCCAGCACACCCTGTGCATTCCTGTATTACTTTCTTTTTAGTTTAGTCTCAATAAACATTTAGATGTAGAAAGACGTGTGGATTATTGTGGCTCAATGTGATGTGATTGAAAAGGTTTACTTGTTTGTGTGTAGTTTCATCACCTGGACAATGAAACGGAAGATAACGAAACTGATGAAAATATAAAAGTAATAAACAAACGAAACCGACTTTCGAAGAAAAGGCAGAAGGGATCTTAAATCCCTTATTAGCTTCAGTTGATGGAGTAGATTTATCGACTAGCGTACCAACAAATGTGAAGTTTATATATACTATACCCAGTTGGCCCAATTAAAACAGCTCTGAAAAGATACAATCTTTTATTTTATTTTTTTTAGAGAGAGAGAGAGAGAAAAGACCAGAGAAGAGAGAGAGAAGAGAGAGAAAAGACCAGAGAAGAGAGAGAAAAGACCAGATGTTGCTCTGAGCAAAGCAAAGGCTTTACTGATTTAATAATGTGATTAGATTTGCAAAGAAAACTCGCAACAATAGTCACACATTTGATGCAGCAAATCATTATTAGAAACAATTTGAAAAAATGACACATCAAGAATGAAAGCATTTGACAACAATATTCACATGCTAAAAGGCTTAAATTAGAGACAAATATCAGGCTTAAAAGTAAGTACACATTCAGAATCTAAAAATGGACTTTTATGATTAAAATTATGATCAAATGATCAAATGATAATCAAAATAACTTCAAAATGATCAAAACGTGATTTGAAAATAATTTAAAAAGGATCAACTTTTTTAATAGTGGAAAAGACAACATGGGGTCATTGATCACACACCTGCAGGACTGTGATCAATGACGGCACAATCGTTTACAATAACAACATCAAATTTTTGGCCTTTCTTTAAGCAATTTCTGAACTTGTGCATTTTCAAGGTAATTCGTGCAAAAGAGGGCTGAGAACAGTGGGAAAAGAAACATCAGTAGATGGGCACCGATCATTCCGAAAACTTGTTTCTTTTTTGAAATGAATGGGTTGAAATCAGTTGAAATAACCGTGACTTCGTGGTCGCTTTGAGCCAATCCAGTTATAAGTGCATTGAAGATATTTTTGTGGCTTTTAGAAATGAATGGGAATCCATGGATGTATTCTCCAGAGTAATAAACTTAGGATTATTAATGCATCTTGGTGTAGAATGAATTGTAAAAGTGTATTATCAATCTTGCAGTAAGAGTAATATTTTGTCAGCTTTATCAGTTGAAAAAAAAAGACTTTGTACCACATGTTGCTTTATTGTCTTTTTTTATTTTTTGCCTGCTTTGGCTTTGGTTTTTTCTGTTTTGACCCGCAAATTTTTCTACAAATTAACTTTGAAATAAAATATAAAATATAAAGTGCAGTGATGACGGTGATAGAAATAAATGCAATGACATCAATCAAGAAATACTGGAAAAAGTTCAAATCTTCTCCGAAGCTTTTAAGATGGTCCGTACCATCGTTTTCAACTACTTTTTCAACCCAATAAACAGCCTCATCGAGTGGTTGATGATAACGATCTCGAAAAATCGCCGAGTATTTCTTCATATTATCCTTAAAACTACAAAATATAAATCTTATTAACTTTGAATCCAAATTAATATCAACTCGGTACCTCTTTTTGAGTATTTCATTCACTGCTGCAAAAACACTGTCACCAGAAATACTGCTAAAATCCACCTTAACTCCAATCTTCAATTCTTCTGCTCTTGCAACATTGGATAATTGATCACCCAAAAGTGGTACAGCAACAACGGGAACTGCATTGTATACTGCTTCTTGCAAACTTAACAATCCACCATGAGTTATAAAAGCACGTATTTTAGAGTGACCTATTAATAAAAGTTGTTAAAAAGTTATGATCAAAATTATGTAATATTTCATACCTAAGAGATCTTGTTGCGGTGCCCAATTAATTATCCTCACATTACTTGGTGCATTTTCCAGCTCTTCTTCGTACTTCCACACCACTTTCTGCTTCAATTTTGAAAACGCATCTAATAAAGAAGATTTGACTTTGTCTGGTAAAAACTTCGATTGGACATTGGTGCCCAAACTGAAGTAAATAAACCCCTCTTCGCCAGAACTTTGAACAAAGTCCTCCAAATCTTTGGGCAGTGGTTTGGCTTTCTTGCAGTGAATTCCACCAACGTGAATGATGTTCGGCATCGATGGTCTTGGACTGAAGAACACCGGATCAGACGTGGTGAAATGCAAAGTTATCTTTTTACGTGCATCAAAAACAGATGGGTTTCCTGGTACGTATTTCTCTATTTCCTTTTGATACTTTGGTATGATAAAATAATTCATAACCGTCGTGAATCCCACACTCGTTATAAAGTTATTCACTCTTTGAAAAAAATTCATTTCAGATGTATACCAAAGCATGATGTAGGGCACGTAAGATGGCGGTTGGGGCACGAATATCCCAGTCCAGGGCAACATAGCTCCAGCACAGTGAGAAATGACACGTTTACCAAGAATGGGGGCAGTTGCTAGAGCGCACTCGTTTAAGAAGTCGCTCACAATAACGACATCAAATTGCTGTCCTTCTTTAAGCAAATTCTGAACTTGTTGATTTTGCAAATAATTTTTACAAACTGGAACACTGAAGAGTGGGTAGAAGAATACAGTCAGTAAAGGATGAACGCCAATTAAATTATAATAAACTTGTTTCTGAGTTTCAGCCGACTTTAAATCCACGGGTTCCTCGATGAGGATTTCCTTAACATTTTTTACAGGCTTTTGGAACGAGAGTGTGGAAACGACTGTGACTTCATGGTTTTTTTTAGCCAGCTCGGTAATAAGTACATCGAATATATTTTTGTGGCTTTTAGAGGTAAATGGGAAGAGATAAAGTACCTTGAAACTTTGGGTGTAGTCTGCCCAGAGTAATAACATTAAAGCGATGAATTTCAGGTTCATCTTGCACGAAGGGAGTCGCAAAAATAAATTATCTACACTGTAATATTATCTCTGACCTTGGAACGCTGATGTTTTGAATGGGAGACTGTGACGTCATTCATCCTTGAGTTTGCTGCTTCCAAAACATGTTTAAAAGGTAAGCTTGCTTCCTTAATTGACTATTGAGATTCAATTACCGTATATTATAAAACGTGAATTTAATTCATTTTTAGTATCAAATTGCTGTTTACAATTTTTTTAATAAACAGATTTTGGTACAAATTCATTAAATGGTACCGTAATTACTTCTCAGTAATTTCATTTGGCGTTGCAGTTGTTGTTGTTGCAGTGTCGTTGCCGCTTCTGACGACTCCCACCATCGGTGCGAATAGAATAGTAGCGGCTGACAGAGCACAGCATTCTCCATTTTCAAAAGAGCAGCAGCCAGAGTCGCACGAATTTGGTCCACAGTCGTTCCTCTGACTGCACACTAAATTCTCTCTACATGGACTGTATTCTATAAATAGAAAATAATTAAAATGTTATTTTTATTTAAATATATACAATGGTTATTTACTCGGGCAGCATTTTCCTTGGATTTTGCAACACAAAGGGCTAACTATTCCGGTGCAAAATTCACAGAAGTTGAAAAGTACGAATTTATTTATATCAGGACCTATTTGTGCTTCTGTGCAGACGAAAATGAGACCAAGAAGAAACAGTACTTTCATTTTGAGGGATGTAACTTGAAAAATAATAAAGTTTTCAATGTATAACATTACAAAGAACCTTTCAAGTTTGAAGCTTACCTTGTTTCACCTTAAACTTCTGTGAGGAAATGAGGAAGGGGTTGAAGTAATTGGGTAAAACCAGAATGTCACGTGATATTTTGGACCCCCCTAAGTTAGCCAGTCCCTTTGTTTGACGAACTTTGACCTTGCAGGTGGTGAGGTGAGTAAAGGGCAAATTCCAGCACCCAAAACAAACACAAAAGAGCAATAACAATGATTTATTTTCAATACTATTTTGTTTGTATTGTGATAGAAATTTGTTTACAGTCCTCTTTGACACAAACAGCAATGAAATATTTAATAAAAAGAGGTTCAGAAAATACTACAACACTCTAAGAGCAATTTTTTAAGTATAATCTGTAATAAATCAAAAGTTAAACTCATAAAATGCAGTTTAGTTGAATATGTTACAATTTAAATGCTAGAAATTACATTTATACATTATGACATAATGATGATTTGATTGATTTACACTTATTTGTCAATATCAAGTCAAAACGTAAATGCGTTTGTTTGGAGTAAATATATAATACAAAATAAAAATTTTTATAAAGTAAATGCCAGCAGATAGAAAATACACAGTCGTCGTTTTCTATAAAGGACTTGGCCTTATGATGCCTTCAACAAGATCGGTATAATAAGAGCACGTGGCTATGTAGAGATAAATCTGAAAAAATAAAGTAAATAGATCTAATTGTCCATGTTTACACAGTAAATATAAAACTTACCATACAAATGACGTACAAAAGTCCTAAAAAGACCCTGTAATCACTCTAAAAGAATAAATAAAATGTAAATATTTTGTGTCAAGTGAAAGGAATGTGATGATTGCCCTCGAGTCTTAGGAGTGGGTTAGAAAGACCTTGGTGAATAAGTTAGAGGCCAACTTACCGTTAATATGGCTCCTGCTACAATCAAAAATGGAAGTAATATCATCTCGATGGCTGTCCAAACTAGCCAAGTGAGGACGTGACCTGATCGATTCTAGAGATATATTTTAACAAAATTAGTTTTATGTAATACAGTCAATTTTACTGTAAAGTGACATTTACTTGATTAAATGTGTAGTGATTTATGGCAGTTGTTTATTTATAATTGGAAAAAGTCAATGAACTGCACTGGTTATGCTTGAGTAAACTTTTGGTGCTTTGCCATGTACTAAACCTGAGTGGATTTTGTCAGTTTTTGTCACTCAATGTGGGAATGGGATATACAGACTAAAGAGCCAAGACTAAAATGGTTCTCCATTATGCAAACAGGTGCAGGACATAGTTGGAACATTTAAAGCTTGACTTCCTTATTGTCAAACCAATTGCCAAATGGCAAGTCCGACCCAATGAGTCAGGAAGAGCAGATGTCAAAAAGAAGTTGTTTTGTGTTCTGATTTTAACAGAATTTTATTGCCAAATTCATAAAAGTTGCATTTCAACACGTTATAACTGGTCAATAACTGGTTTTGAGGACAGTGCTTTACAGCTTTAACTTGTAAATAATTTTTATCTTTGAATCCTAAAGAATTAAAGTGCTAATTTTCAGCAACATTACACATGCTGAAAAAGTGGAGTTTTGATAAGGTGTAGTGAGTAGCTAGCAACAAAATTAGATCAGACAACCAAAAATAAACGTATTCAGTCACGACATGCTTCCTTTTGCTAGGTTAAAGTAGGGTAGACTTAGTGATATTTAATACAACAGCATTTTGTCTACAGATGTGATGAATAGACCTTAGCAAAACACCCTAATGCATCTCTATAGACTTCTGACAGCATTTAATAAAAGAGTTCATTCTTGTTTGTATTATGACATTACTTGGCAAAAACACATCCAAACTCTTAATTCACTTTTACCATGCATGAAAACTGGGTGTAACCTAAATTTAAAATGATGGCCTAAATGCCATTGAATGTCATCAACACAATTCACTACTTCAAATTACTCTAACAACTCTCGTCTCAATTGTTCTAATTAGTTTGTATTACTCCATAAGCTACTATAGACATCAGAAATGGGTTTAGACTAAAAAAAAAAGTAAACTCTGCTGACCATTTTTGTAATTTCCTCAAAGCAGATTATGGTCATGACCTAATTTAGCTACTTAAGTAAAATTGTAACTGTTAGAATAAATGATGTTTGTATTTAAGAAAATAAAAAAGATGCATTAAAGGTAATAGTTGCTTGAATTAAAGAGCTTATGCAAGTGAAAGTCAAATAATTCTTGCTACTTACTTTATGAATTCCAATACAGAATATCATAAGAGAAAGAAGTTTTAACACTGTGACCAAACAGAAGAGACTTCCTACAATAATTAAATCTGTAAACAACAGAAAACAGAAAACTGTAAGAGAACTTTAAAGGGAGAGTGTATGGTAAAGTACTTACAGATGACAGCATCTTTTACACTGGGTTTGTTTTCTTTTTCATAGTTGTCTGGAAAATAATAGTAGGTATAGGCTAAGTAAAATATGCAGCCCCCATATCCAGCAAAACTGATGATGCCGAGCTAAAAATAAATAAAAACATAAATTCAATCAAGAATGTTACCCAGGCAGCAAGAATTTCGCATTTAGTTACGCAATTTAACGTGACATTTGCTTGATTACTTACAGCTGTGTGTACAGCAGCTGCGATGGCCCCTGACCTCAGGGAAAAGCGAAAACAAAAGGTTTTGAGGCGACACATTATGAATGGATTCTACTGCGTTGCTGTCTCAAGTGAAACGTGTCTCGTCCTAATTTTGGAATTTACTTGTGCAGGTTGTGTTGGATGCCATCCAAGAAAACAAACACCATCACCCCTGTTTAGAAATAAATCGGTCTAACCTAGTCCACGTTACGTCATATACTCCATTGCACTTGTTTGGCCAAATAAGGTGATATTGTAGCTATGTTGGTCAATTTGGGATTGGACTGTGCATTGATAAATAACCTGTTCTTGTTTATGATGTTCTAAGTAGTCAATTTTAGGGTACTTGTGGGAACTTTGTTTTTGTCAATTGGTTTTAATTCACTGAGCAATTTTGCCATAAATTAAGTTGGGGGAGAGTTGACTTGTCTCAAGGCAAAGCCAACTTTTGCTGTTGATTTTTTTATTTGGTGATGGCCTGATGGGAGCAACAGTTTTACTCATTTGTGTCAGTTGAGCTATTAAATGTTTTTTTTTCTCTTTTTGGGATTCAGATTATGTGTAATGATGACTCTGTTGACACTCTTAATAGCTTTAGTATAAATATTTGCTCAATTAAGAATCTATTTTTGTAAGTGTAAATAGATTGTTATGTGTTGTAATATGTAATGGGTGTAGAAAAAGATGAATAAACATTACATTTAATATCATAAGAGGAAAAGTTGTTTTGCGGAAATACTTTTTCATCATTTAATGTCAAGTGCGCATACATTTTACGTTATGTAACAGCAAGATTAAGTTTAACATTTCAAGTGATTTTTGTTTGTAAGGATTTTTTTAGGCAATTTTGCGTTTAAAATAAAGTTTGTATGAAAATGTTAAAGTTTTTAGATTAAATAAAAAAGTTGACTCACTGTCAGGTTTCTACTTGACTCGCAGAAGTACACTTCGCAATAATTTTTTCGACAAAGCAGTTACGATTCATAATCGCAAAGACATTGAGAGCAATTCGAAAGTTTTGAAATCAAATAATCCAATTTATCTTCAATATCGTTTAACTGAAGATGAGTCCATGTTGATGTGACAAGAACTGCGCACAACAAGCAGTCTATAAAGACAAAAATAAATTTTCATAATAAACAAAATTACTTATTAATCTAATTCTTATGAACAATAAACTGAAATACTTACGAACAAATAGAATAAATTTCATGTTTTTTTGCGAGGAGCTATGTTGGAACCTGTTTTGTTCTAAAACGACAGTACGAATAATGAGGAAATTAAATTAAGTGACGAAAATTATATACACTACCATCTATTAAATTCGTTGTAAGGGTGCCAAATAGATTATGTCATTTTTTCGTATACACCCCATAAAGTTTATTATAATGTTAACAACTTACTTGTTAGAGACTAGGTGTATATACGGTAGCCACAATAAATTTCCGTTTTACCTACTAGTTTCAAGTCTGCATTAAATGAAACCCATCCTAATCACCTCAACACCGTATTCAAAATAAAAAAAATTTATTAACAATGTCAATGCTAAATTTGTATACAAATTTATTACAGGAGATTAGTTAACGTTGATTTTTCCTTCTTATTACTGACCCTGCTACTACCAGTACTTGGGTCATAAAAATTATCAATCTTTTTATCACTTTTGGTTACTGTATAAGCTTCGTTTTCTTCAAATGCCACATTCTTGGGCAATCTTCTTCCAGTCATTGATGTTGCAACTTCAAGCTCAGTGCTCAGATTGTTTACCTCATTCATTTGCATGTAAAAGGAAAGCAAAATAGCCCAAATGTAACACTAAAAAAAAAAGGTAAAAAATATTAAACATTTTATTCATTGGTAAATCAATTTTTTTACCATAAAACTACAAAACATAAAATCATAAATTATACTTTCAAATTGCTCCATGGTGGGACCTTCAGTTACAGAAACCTTTAAAATGTAGAAAAAAGTAATGTAAATAGTAATTCGTGTATGATTATAAGTTTTTGACATAACTCGGGATAAAAATCCAATTTTCTGTACAATGTGAAATAGATTCACAAGAATTGCAAGAAAAAGCAGGATTAAAGCTGGTATTATCAATCTATAATATTGCTAAAATAAAAATTAGAATTATTATTTACATTTTATTTATCATTCATGTTACAGTACGGTACCTTAAGCACAGCTAAGAGAAGAAATGTTACAACAAGACTGTTAACTCCAGAAAACGCAAAAGCTACAATTGCAGTTACGTGTAAAGCTGTAATTAGAAGTTACGTGATAAATGACGAAATGGTAAATTTATAAATCAGTTACAGTTCAGTTGGGGTTCTTCTCCAGTCTTGTCTCCTTCCTTTTTCCACTCTGCCAACCAGATTAACCAAAAGCCCAACAACAGAACAGCCAAGACATAATACAACTGAAATATTTTATTA
>JAQFZP010003077.1:0-11305 GCA_034695745.1 Geophilus truncorum | reverse complement strand
GGGAGCCGCGTTCTACGACTTGGTACATGATTCGTCTTACGTGGATGTGTGTCTGAAGTAAAGAGGTGACCGGCCGAGAGCACCTCGAGGTTGCAGTGAGGGCTGAACACACGTGGCGGAGAAAGAAAGCATTCATCTCGTACTTTCACGCGGGACCACGCTTCATGTGTTATCCTGGCATCTGGTGGTGAAAAGGTGAATTAACGTGTGTGAAATGAAGATATCAAATCGAAAAGGTTTTCATTTTACTGGTTTTTATGGGGTTTTAGAGTAATTTTTTTGATAAAAATGTGAAAAGGTGATGATAAGGTATTTATAAAGCGGAACCTGGTGGTAGAGAGGTGAATTAAAATGTGAAAATGAAATAAGTAAAAAAATTTTTTTGAGTTTTTAAAAATAATTTTCAAGTAAAAATTGTTATAATTTGTAGTGAAATTAGAGAATTTGGTGTAAAGCTGTATCTGGTGGTAAAAATTTAAGTTAATTTATAAATTAACAGATTTTAAATGAGTAATAGAATTTTTTTATTTTAATATTTACACCGAAATTAAAACAACATACACCATCTGGTACTAAAAATAAATTAATTTTCAAGATAATATTCAAAATATTTAAATATTTAAATAGCTATAAAAAGAAATCATTCATTTATTTAAATTTCAACCTGACAAAAAAAAACAGCTTTCAGCGCCATCTAGAGAAAAAAAATTAAACTAATTTCATACAAAACCCTTTATTAAAATGTCTAGCAAAACCAACAAAACAAAACACTTACACATATTGTTTAAGCACACAAAATAGGTTTTAAATAGAACAACCGCCTTTCTGTCAAGTTATATAAAATTCAAAATTAAGCAAAAATTAGCTGAACTAAGTAACAAAAACACCAAAATGGCTTCACGAAAACTCATTTCCTCTGTCAACGAACACTAAAATCACATAAACATACCCAAATAAGTGTTATGCGCGTTGGTTGGCCCACTCTTGTAATGCTATGTGCATTAGACCTGATGACCACTGTTTTAAACACAAGTTGGATAGTGCCCCATGCAATCGAAACCGAAATCCTAGGTCCAAGAACTAATGACAGGTAAAAATTTACATAAAAAAGTGTAAAAATGTAAAATTTTATTTTTTTTTAGGATTTGTAGACTGAGGTACCCATGTTATGCGTGGTTGGCAGAAAACATTCTTGCAGTGCGCAGAGTGTGGGGTCCACCACCACCAGCTGTGGTTTACGAGAGATTTAACCCTTTCGACAACACTGAACCGTTTGGAAATCACATTCATGGTCAAGGAGATTCGCTTCACTTCCGGGTTTTTTCCGGTGAAATTCCCACTCAGACTGACTGGTGGGAAGATCTGGAAGATGAAGACGAGGGTCCTGATGATTGAAGATGGATTTTTGCGTAAAAATTGTTTCAAGTAAAAGATTTTAGTGAGAAAACAAATTGTCGTTTTTGGAATAAAGTTTTGGTTAAATGGTTTTTATGTTTGATTTTATGTTTGATGAAGTGTTAGTTGAAACTTCAAAGGGAGTTTATAGTTTGATTCATATTATTTTTTTTTGAGTGTTTGAATGATGTTTTTGTTTGAGGTTTGGAGTTTTTGTTGTTGAGAAAATTCCAAGGGGTCCGACAAGCTCGAGAATCTTGTTGAAGGATCAAAAAAGCTCAAAAAATCTTTTGAATCTCTGCAAATCTTTGAAAAATTTTTGCAAATCCCACAAATCTGAGTTTATCCATCCGACCCCCCGGAAAATTCGGTTTGAAGTTGTGGCTGCAGAGCTGTTGTTATATTCAACACCAGAAGAAAAGGAAATTGACACATTGCAAGTCGGCGAGTGTTTTGTAAAGGCTTACGGTTTAACTATAAAATCTTTTTTTTTTTTTTTTTTTTTTTTTTTATTTTTTTATTTTTTTATTTGTGTGATTGTTTTTAAGGGATTGGAATGTAAATTGAGTAAATTGTGAGAAGTACAAATATGTAAGATGTACAAATATGTAAGGGGTACAAAGTTTGTACACAATTTAAGAATGAGGGAAGTTTAGGTTTATATGTAAGAATTTAAAAGTTTGTTTTTGAAAAATTATCATTTCGAAAAAAATGTAAGGTAAGGCCGTACAAAATTGCAGTGTTTACAAAATTTAAGAATTTGGGGAGTTTAGGCTCACATATAATATGTACGGATTTAAAAATGTAAGGCCTTATATACTGTATATCTGAAGTTTTAAACAAATTTAAAGAATTTGGAATATTTTAAGAAATTATCTTTTGAGAAGTGTACGGGTTACAAAGATCACACAATCTTGAAAAATGTATCATTTAGAAACTATAAACCTTATACAAGTGAATTTCAGACAGAATTTCTGTCTGAAATTCGGAAAGATTCTTCCCCAATTTGACACTAATGAAATTTGACGAGTCGACCAAAGTCAACAATTTCGCACAACACCACAACACCACTCGGAAATGCGTATTAATAGTGTAGTCGTATTTCGCTGTCACATGTGGCGGAGAACATCAAGTTTTCGAAATAAAAAAGTTAAAACCAACAAATTTGAATGAAGAATACATTATTTAATTTTTACTCTATTTTTTTTTTTTTTTTTTTTTTTACATAAAATTTAACTTGAAAAAAAAAAACAAACAATAAAAACAACATAAGCATAGAAAAAGAGGGAAATAAACTTGTTATTGTGTTAATTATTTGATGGTATTTTAGTTTGCGAGCAGTTGGATGATCTTAGTTTAAACAATTGCTATGGCAAGATCATCCAACTGCTCGCGAACTAAAATACCATCAAATAATTAACACAAAAGCAACCGGACAAGAGATAATTTGGTTCTTTTTTACCAACAAATTAACTAGTGGCATCATGGCCATGCGAAAGAGAAAATAAAGACCATATGGTCTCGATTTCGCATAAATTTATTTAACAAAGGTTTACTTTCCTCTTTTTTTAGTCTGCCCGGTTTTGCGACGGCGAGCGGGAGGCCCTCGGGTAGGCCCGTTGGGACTAAGAGACAAGTGAAGGCGACGTCGAATACCAGATGGACCCGGACGTGCAACTGGAGATTGACCTTGAATACCAGACGGACCCGGACGTGCAAATGTAGATTGACCTTGAATACCAGACGGACCCGAACGTGCAACTGGAGATTGACCTTGAACGGGATTGGGCGGAGGGCTGGGATTGGGCTGGGGGCCGAGATTGGGCTGGGGGCCGGGATTGGGCTGGGGGCCGGGATTGGGCTGGGGGCCAGGAGTTGGCGGGGGAGCAAAAAGAGGTGGTGGTGGTGGAGGAATCCGTGCCGCCTCTATTTGCACACGTCGTAAAGCATCTTGCCGTCGTTCTTCTGAGATACGTACTCTGATTTCATAATCTGCGGCTTGTTGCCGCAGTCGTTCTCTTTGACGCCTGTCGAGATCTTGTTCGATAACATCGCGTGCCTCTTCGCTTACTCGTAGGTCGGCCGACTCAATTCTAGCTCGACGCCTGTTTTCGTCGTCATTGTTGTCGCCGGCTCCTCCTCCTCCTCCTCCGATGCCTCCTCCGATGCCTCCTCCGATGCCTCCACTTCCGATATTGCCTCCGCCGCCGCCTCCGCCGCCTCCTCCCCCTCCAATCACCCCACCGCCACCACCGCCAGCGCCGGCGCCACCGCCAGCGTCACCGCCAGCGTCGTTAACTTCTGAATATTTTTGTGGAACTGGAACGTCCCATTGTAATAATCTACTTGTGGTTTTCCGACGGATCGGAGTGTTGCATCGTTCTCTGTCGAGCAGTGATTGGTTTTCGTTTTTGTTGTTGCAAATCGGGCTTTCAGCGAACTTCGTGGGAATGTTGCTCCATGCCGAGGAAAATCTGTAAAGTAAAAAAAATATCTAAAATTATATTTTTATTTGAGTTTTTCTGATTCTGAGTAATGATTTAGGAACAAATTATATTTTTGAACCGAAATTGTTCACTAAGATTTTATCGATGTTTTTATTAAAAAAGTAAATTTTCGTCATTTTTTGGTTTAAATTTTGGACATTATTTTAAATTTTGATGCAAAAATTGACATTTTGACGTACATTTTGTCCAAATTTGAAATTTTAGCATTAAATAGATCAAATTTTTCAAATAAAAATTTAACTTTTTGTTAAAGAATCGTTCATATTCCACCACATCCCAGCATCAAACCTATGAACTAACCTAAAGGAATCAGTTAACTGCAGCGAACTGCAAAGAAGATACCGGTTCTGAAAAATAACATTAAAATAAATAAAATAAAAAAATAATAAAATAGAAAAAAAAAAAAAAAAAAATAGATTACTTTTTCTTTTAATATAATATGCTAACCTGATGGCAATGCAGGATCCAGCGAAATTGGAGCAGGAAAAAAACGAACATCACCGAGAGGATCATAATCACCCCAAGAAAAAATATGATGAGGTTGAGAAGCTGTTTAAAAAATTTAACAATAGAAGATTAATTTTCAATCTAAGATGTAAATTAAATCAAATATTAGATGTTATAAAAGTAGTTTTTCTTACCTTGGGGAAGCATTGGTTGCTAAGATATTTAATTTCTTGCCGCAACTTATTCGAGAATTTATCCAACGTCGAATCAACGAGTTCGAATTTATCGGTACCTAAATTTAATTTTTCGTATAAAATTAGAATAAATAAATAATAATCTATACTCTATTTATTTTTATATACATATAAATGTCCCTTTCATCTCAACCCAACTCGTGCTAAGAAAAATTAAGATAACAGGATAACACTAGAGAAGATATAAGAGAGATTTCGAGAAAGGCGAACGTTTTTTTTCTCTAATTCCAGCTGAATAAAATAATATCTCGAGACAACAAAACAGTTTATATTTGCCGCTTTTATTTAAAATCACGCGCGCGGGCTTTGCAATAATCAACAATGTGAAAATATGGCTGCCAAAACAAAATGGCTCGTGTTTTTATAAAATGAATTTAGTTTGAAATTTTGGTTAGGCTAGAAGATGTTTATGGAGAATTACTTGTAGATGACTCGAAAAATTACCGAAATCGAAGTCTAGAGGAATTCACTAATATTGTACAGGCATTGTGCGACGAGAATTGCAGTGAAGACAAATGCGATAAGAAAATCAATAAAATTAGCCATGACCGTTTATTCTGGTAAAAAAAAAAATAAAAAAATAAAAAAATTATAAAAACTATTTTAATCAGTATTTTTAAAATTTATAATTAACACTTAATCTACCAGCCGGAAATAACTTAACATCTTTCAGCCGTGGATCAATGTATAATTTTCGTTGCAATTTGTGCGTAATTCTTGGTCCAACCACTCACTTTCCACATACGGGTTGCTTTAAAGATTTGTTTGTTTGCAAAACGAGATATTCAAGCTGATGAAGAGTTTAGGTTTGCCTATTGGGATGGAAAAATAGGTAAGAATGAAACAGATGCTGCAAATAGGATGCCGTGTTTATGCAAAGTAAAAATTGTATCAGTTTCTTATCGTATTCTCACTTGTTAGTGCTTCAAAATAAATTGGATTTTAAGCATAGATATTATGTAAATAAAAATAAAGTTATTTATTTATTTATATTTTTCAGCCTAAAGTACATCTATTCTGCATTGTTTCATACATTTCTAAGGACCAAAAATTCAAGGGTAAAAATGACCAACTTGTGTTTTTTTTTTTTTAATATACACATTTAAATTCCTCTATACGACACGAATCAAATCACACACAAAAACAAAACTTTCTGTATTTTTCCAATGATGCAATTTTATTTCAATTTATATTTATTTTATGTCATTGATGAGCAGATAAGATTCAGGCAAATATAAGGGTAAAAATGCGTCATCTGGTGATTATTTCCTGAACTTCAAGATGCATCACACAGCACAAGGAGTAATTTTCCTCCTCATCTTAACCACAGCGTTAAGCGAGAGTAAATTACCCCTATAAAAATAGCCATTTCTCCCGCGTCCGAAATCTGAAAAGGTCAAGTGGATATACCAATAGATTCTTCTCGATGTGGAGAATCTAAAGATATACCCACTTTGAGCGTCAGCGTTCGGGTGATGGAGAAAAACGGGTATTTAATTAACCCCAAATACCAATTTTCTAAACAATTTTATTTTTCAGACACAGTGCGTCTGTCGAACATCAAAACAGACGAAAACAACGTAGAAGGAGAAGTCGAGATTAAACATAAGGAGAAATGGCGGCCATTATGTGCGAGGGGATGGGGTATTTCAGATGCAACTGCCATTTGTAAAACCATTGGTTTCCACGACGGCGCAGTGGAAGCCAAAAGGAATGACTTATACGGGCAAACCAAAAGAAGTAAGACTTTGAGCTGACATTACTCAGCAATTCGAATGCTGAAAATCTCAATTGGGTGTGAGTGTTCGGGTTGTTGAGAAAAGTGGGGTAAAGATGGATGATGTAATGACATTTTTATTTATTTATTTATTTTTTTTTTTTTTAAATTTCGATAGGGAATTATTATTACTTGTTTAATGGATTAAGTTGTTCTGGAAACGAAGCAAATGTGGTCGAATGTCCGAATTGGAATGAAAATGTGATGGAGTTACAAGTTTGCTCTTTGGGAATTGCGATTTCAGTTTGTAAACGATAAAAATGGAAAGAAAAAGAAAAGTTTTGTACTTTTTTTTAATATGAAAAATAAAATTTTGTAACTTTTAATCTCAAATTTGTGTACCGGTACTGTATTTTCACTTTCCTCTTAAAAAGACGAATTCAAAGATGTGTCATTTTTCCCATGTTTAGGTCAGTGAGAAAATGGAGACCGAAGTTGTAAACCATTTGTAAGTTGAGACCCCAAAAATGGAGGTTTAAATGTCAGACAGCGAAGCTAACATCGGGGCAGGTTTTACATTTACTTGTTAGTGAAATGGAAAATTTTTATTTTGCCAATGGAAACTTTCCCAAAAGTTTCCAAATCTTAAATCATCTTGATAAAAGATGCAATAATTTATCTCTCGATTGATAAACGACATTATGATTGATTTCACTTTAAACAGTAACCACCCTATCTCGTTAATTAAGAAAAGCTAATTTAAAAGTGGCCACAGATTAACAATTGGTCTCGTCAAGACGAATCGAATGACGGATAAGATATTTAGATTTCGAGTTAAGGATATCGAAAAACTTCGATTCAAAACACCAGATATTATTTTGCAAGTGTAATTTGTTTAGGCCTATAATTTTTGAAATAAATATCAATGCGAAGTCAGCATAAATAAACTGTAGACATAACCCACTTTTCTCTTTCATATTCCAGCTTTATAAATGACGTCAATTCAAGCGGAAAAATCACATTTCCGTCACTCGATAATTACTTAAACGATCTAACAATTCCTGTTCCTGTCTCACATCAAACGTGGCTTTAAAAATGATCCTCTTTTTCCTGCTCATCGCTGCAGTCAAAACCGGTGAATATCTTGTCATAATACATCACAATTTACACCCATCTATGTATTAAGATTCCTCACATTTAATTTTAAAAATGTTGTGTAATTGTAGGTGGCGCTGATATCAACGTGATTGATCAAACGCGCGATGTAAATGGAAATACAACGCTCGCTATAGCGTCAGGTATGAGGTTTCACATGTTTATAAACTCAATTTTAATGGTATTTAAATGTTGCAGGTGATGTACGGCTTACAAATGTGCTTATAGTTGGTGATAAAATTGATGGAGAAGTGGAAATTTATTATGACGACCTCTGGCGGCCGTTGAGTGCAAGAGTTTGGGGAAAAGGCGATGCTGATGTGGTTTGTAAGACGTTTGGATTTCAAAAAGCGGATGATTATAAAAGAAATGATTTGTACGGACAAGTAAAAAGAAGTAAATCGTAAAAAATTCGACTTACATGTATCAGTACCTAATCTGGTAGCTGGGCCAAATCCACTTGGGTACCCAATTTAGCAGGTAAAAACACGATACTGTAATTTCACAATTCCGTCAGTAATCATCGATATTTAAATTTTAATTGGTTTTCATTAAATCTCGCTGGTATTTAACAGATTTTCATTCGTCACTTATCCGATTTTTTCAGATTCTTATTCGATATTTCTCTATACTTATCAATACAATTTTATATTCATCGTTATCAATGAATGTAAGTAAAAAATTAGATAAATATTGATGAATATCGATAAAAAACGGTTAAATATCAATGAATATCGATAAAAATCGGTTAAATATCGATGAATATCGATGACAATCGATTGAATATTGATAAGTATCGATAAAAATTGGTTAGATATTGATAAGTATCGACAAAAATCGATTAAATATCGATAAGTATCAATAAAATAGGTTATATATCGATGAACATTAGTTGAATATTGATGAGTGTCTATAAAAATCGTTAAATATCATTGAACATTGGTTGAATATCATTGAACATTGGTTGAATATCAATGAAAATCGGTTGAATATCGATAAATATTGGTGAAAATCGTGTAAATAATCGTGTTTTTCATCTACTCAATTGGTTATCCAATGGTGTACTCACTTCACTCAGACAAACTTAAATGTCGTCGAGAGATTTGTGGGATTTGTGAAAATTTGCAGAGATTTTAAAGATTTATCCGGATTTGTAATGAATTTTTATTCTTCAAAAACTTTTGAAGGATTTTTGACTAACGATTTGAGATTTGTAAACATTTTTAGAGGTTTGTTTTGTTGACCCGTCGACGAGATTTCCGAGCTTGTCCGACCCAGCAAATTGTCCACAGTTGTAATCATAAATAAATGATCAAAATCTTTTATTTTAGGAAATTATTATTATCTTTTCTACGGATTAGGATGTTTAGGCACCGAAACAAATGTTCACAAATGTACAAATTGGAATAAAAATGTGATGAAATTGAGTGTATCTTCAGATGGAATTGCAATTGCAGTTTGCAAAGGCTTTGATGCTTATTGTGAGTTAATTCCAATTGATGACGTCATTTTCACATATTTCATATACCGTGTCTTTCGTTAAGCTACCGTGATTCACTTCGCGAATATCATACAAGACGAGGATAGTAACAGTTTGCAAGGAGAAGTTGAAGTTTTTTACCGCGACATCTGGCGGCCGTTATGTGCGAAAAGATGGTTTAAATCAGATGCAAACGTCATGCGTCATTTGTCGCACATTGGGATTCGATAAAGGCGCCATTGCTGTTAAGGCTAATGACCTGTATGGGAAAAGTAAAAAAAGTATGTTAAGTGTGTTTTGGTAAAGAGATAAAAGGGTTAAAAAAAATAAAGTTAACTCGTGTTTTTAATTCTAGGAAATTACTATGATCTTTTTCTGGGTTTGGGTTGTATTGGTGATGAAAACAACGTTGAAAACTGCAAAAATTGGGATGTGAATGTTAAGGAAACGAATGAGTGTTCAGAAGGAATCGCAATTGCTGTTTGTAAACGATGAATTTTGAAATAAAATTTGAATTTGTCATTATATACCGATAATAATCAATTTTGAGTGAATTTCCGCTTTTTGATAAACAAAATGTAGAACTAATTTGCAGTGAAGCCTCTAAAAGTGATACCCATAAGGTCGTAGAAGGGCTTACGATAGTAATTACATCATTATCTTATCTACAAGTTGTGGGAAAGTTTCCGTGATAGTTATCTTACCGTGCATGATGAAAAGAGATGTCTGTTTTGACAAATTGCCACAAGATCGCGCTGCTAATACTGTTTATTAATGTTGTTTTTTACTCAAAACTTGCATCAAAACGTTTACTTTTGGTGTTAAACGACTGCTGTAGTAGTTTAACAAAAAAACTAAAGGTTTTCTTGTAAATCATGAGTGAAAAATGACATTTCCTCACATTACGTCAAAGCGACGCGATCTGGCGGCGTTTGTTTAAAACACAGAAGAGTCGTACCTCGTTATAACGAAACCCAGACCATGGGTGCGAAAAAATTTGTTCGTTATAACAGGGTTTTATAAATCGTTGCTCTTTAAACCCTGACCAGCACGCATCATTGAAACATCAATAAATCACAACTAAGCATCAAATTTCAAATATTTTTATTTACTATACCAAAAAATACAAAAATAAAAAAAAAAATTAAAAAAAAAAATTAAAAAATAAAAAAATTCAGCGTTTACAAACAGAAATCGCAATTCCTTCCGAACAAACTTGCAACTCCATCACGTTTTGACCCCAATTCGAACACTCGACCACACTTGTCACATTTCCAGAACACATTAAACCATCAAACAGATAGTAATAATTCCCTACAAAAAAAAAAAAAAAAAAAAAAAATTATTACATCACAATTTTTACCCCCACTTTTCTCAAAGATATACTTCGTTTGGTTTTTCCAAATAAGTCATTCTTTTTGGCCTCCACTGCGCCATCGTGGAAACCAATGGTTTTACAAATGGCGGTTGCATCTGACATACCCCATCCCCTCGCACATAATGGCCGCCATTTCTCCTTATATTTAATCTCGACTTCTCCTTCTACGTTGCCTTCGTCTGTTTTGATGTTCGATAGACGCACTTTGTCTGAAAAATAAAATTATTTAGAAAATTGGTATTTAGGGTTAACTAAATACTCGTTTTTCTCCATCACCCGAACCCTGACGCTCAAAAGTGGGTATATCTTTAGATTCTTCACATCGAGGAGAATCTATTGGTATATCTACTTGAGATTTACAGATTTCGGACGCGGGAGAAATGGTTATTTTTATATGGGTAATTTACCATCGCTCAACGCTGTGGTTAAGATGAAGAGGAAAACTACTCCTTGTACTGTGTGATGCATCTTGAAATACTGTATAAGAAATAAGAATTAATCGCTCTAGTGTTGCAGTTTGTCCCCGATATTTGCCAAAATCTTATCTCCACTTCAAAATAAATAAAAAAAAAAATTTAAATGCATAAAATGTTTATTTTTTGACTTTTGTTTATTTTTTTTAGTTTAATCGGGTAAACCAAGGACTTAAATAAATTAAAGTTCAATTAAAAAAAAAAAAAAAACTAAAATTGCGTCGTAAGAAATCACGGAAATGTCTTTATATGATTTTAATAAAAATGTAAAATTTTAATTTCTAAATAAATTTAAAAATGTGAGATTTAACATTTAACTCTTGGTTTAAAAAATTAAAATACCATAGAATTTTATTTAAAGGTTTATGCTAATTATAATTAGCATAAACTTCAAAATAAAATTTGACTTTGAATGCACCTAATGACTTCTATCGTTCGTTTTCTTTAGATGAGAAAACCTTACTTTTAATGCATTACGTTTTGCATTAAAGAACAGATG
>JAQFZP010003076.1:0-11309 GCA_034695745.1 Geophilus truncorum | reverse complement strand
TGTCTAACAGAAAATTTAGTTTAGACATTTTTTGAATCGTAATGATTCAAAAAATGTCTAACAGAAAATTTAGTTTAAACATTTTTTGAATCTTAATGATTCAAAAAATGTCTAACAGAAAATTTAGTTTAGACATTTTTTGAATCGTAATGATTCAAAAAATGTCTAACAGAAAATTTAGTTTAGACATTTTTTGAATCTTAATGATTCAAAAAGTGTCTAAACTAAATACTAAAATTATTTTTACAAAGTCTCTCTAGACTAGTCAATAACAAAATTAAAAAAAAAACTAACTCAACTCGTGAGATCATCCATCTTCATCGTGTTTTTATGACTTATTTAAATTCCGGCAATTAATTCGCGAAACTGAATTTGTTATTGTCAGTAATTTTTTCATACATATTTTACCGTTGAATTGTCTCAGGGATCGGTTTACCCTAAATTTCACGCTCATTACTCAAATTTTTAACATAAAAAACTTCCCACACTGGTTTTTCTATCATTTTTTTATTCATCTATGCCATGGCCAATAACCATATAAAGTATTAGAATAATTTATAATTTTTTTCATTTCTCAAAAAGAAAAAATAATCAGAATTGTTTCTACGATTAAATCAATTTTAATCGTTTTTTTTTTTTTTTTAATTAAATATTCAAAAAATTAATGACTTTGAGACCAGTGGTTTTTATTGGTTATCTCTCTGCCAATAATTAAAATTGATTTCAATTTTTTTTTCCCTTTAAAAAAAAAAAAAAAAAAGTTCTGACTTCTCTCTTTTCCAATTATGATGTCGTGATGATAATGACACCATTTTTTCCCTTCCCATTTTTGGTGCGACTTTTCCTCCCCGTGTTTCCAAGTGAGAATTAGGTTTAATTTATTGTTTAGTATTTCCTCCTCGCTCTGTTTTGACAAGTTACGTTGATTTGTTGCAAATTGTATCATGCCCATAATTAGCCTCTTGACGGCCAGCTGCATTGCAAATGTCATTCTAGGCTTAAATAATTACAATATTCTCTTTTCAACATTAATTCCAAATCCTCTTAAAATCTCATCTTTAAAACAAAATACCATCCGATATGCCTAATTAAATGCAAATTAATTCAGACTATTTTAATTTCTAATTTCACTAATTGTTTTTTTCTCCCAGATATTCATTTCATTAACCTCACCGTACATCCCTCCCCATCCCCATCCCAATCTAAAACTCAAACAAAAAATAATAATTTTTTTTTTCTGTGCAGCCGACTTTTAAATCCCCATTACAGCAACGAGAGAAAAATAGGTCCATTTACCACAAATCTCCATGAATGGATCTTTGTTTATTTTCCTCTCATTTTTTCTACGTACCCCTCTTCTTCAGGAAGGAACATCTTCTAAATCCATCATCCTCAAAGTGTTGCATCCTTCAAGAACCTCCCCAGTTGGACGTCCATTTCACCCAACACCCCCTCGCGAGTTTCCATTTCCACACAAACCCAAAGATCATTAAGTGAAAGTGATCTACTCAAACAACATTCATCAAAAGGATAAAAAGACTCCCCGAGAAAGAAAAGGCGAAAATAAAAACCGCCATTTCTTTCTTTTTCTTGTAAAACCTACCTTTTATGTTCATTCAATTAAATTCAATGTGAAATCTGGGTACGCAAGAAATTGGACTTACCTAGAAAAAAAAATAAGAAAAAATTATCAGTAATCAAGTATCATGGACTAGCAACAAAATCAAATAACTTAATCTCAAGTCCAGACTTGAGAAAAAAAATGAAGTGAGTTTTTGCCACTGTTCTAACTGATGAAGGATAAGACTTGAAGGACAAGCTACTGTTACTTCATACATGATGGCACGGATCGTCTTTATCATTTATAATTAGGCCTACTGGCATTACAATACCGTGGTTTTTTTAAAAATGTTTTCATAATCAATCTTTTGTTGTGTATAATTTATATAACCCTAAATTTAAAGAAGATGAGTCGTCATTTTTGTTGTGTAAATCCGCCTGAACTCGTTTTCCACAACCAAACTTGTTTTATGTAGATTAAAGTCAATTTAGTTGTTAAGTATTTGGTGAGTTAAAGGAAATCAGGAATGAATCGTGTGCAATTAGCAGTGCATCTTTGTTTTTTCAACCTTGTTTAACTAGGAAGAAAGATGGCTGACATTTGAAGCCGTTCCAGTTCTCATTTACTCGTCAACACGTTCCGAAAATCGTGATTAGTAATTTTTCAGTCGCAAATAACGTTAAACGTGTTTTGGAAGTGAAAAAACTTCCTAAATTGCGATTTCTCCATTAAAAAGTGGAAAACTTCCATCTCGGAAACTAATTTTATTACCCCGTCTGCACTATCAATTTACTCTTAGGTGAAAAGAGATAAAAACCAAAGGTTGTGATTAGGAGTTTGCCGTTCAATCAAATCCATTAGACCAGAAGAACCTTTGCCACAGACAGTAATGGGACTGTCACATCAAAGAGTCACCACCGAGAAAGACGAAGAAGGAGAAGAACGTTCAAAATGGACTGAGAAGCGCCGAGGAGACTTTAATGGAATCTATTAACGACCGTCGCCATGACGACCAATGGACTATTCAGGTGGTCCGTTGGAATGGAAGAGGGGAACGGCAAACAAGTCCCAAAGTCAACTGTAACTTGATGACTGAGAGGGGAGATGGGATTCTGTGAAGGCATCTTCTACCATAAAACCCGATTGCATTCTGGGAGCGTGTTTTCATTTTTCCGAAAATAAGGGGGTTGCCAAGCTCCAGATATGATTTCACGCGAATTGGGTCAAACCATTGGCGTCCACAATCCCGCAAGTGCGAAGTGGGTGAAAAGTCTCCGGTGGACAATGGATCGTGCTTTGCTGGATGAAAGAGGTCCAGCAGGGTCACTTGGTTTCAGCCATCTGTCTACAAGAGATTCTGGCTCGGGTTTCATTTCCAATACCCGCCAAGCTTTTGTCAACGTCCCCAGAAGGGAAAGGCGAAGGGAAAAAGTATCACGTCCAGCAAGAAGGGAAAGAAGAACTCTTATCCACAGTCAACAGGCATTGAGTATAACACTACAAAATATTGAAAAAACAGATTTACTCTGTATCAACATCCTCAGATAGGGAGTCGAGTAAAGGAAAGAGGTGAATAAAACCAGAAGTTTGACTCGTTGCGATAAATTCAACAAAAAAAAAATATTTTTTTTCTCAGGAATTTCGTGAATAAAATATGTATTTGTCTGTTTTCCCAAGAAGTTAGACAGCTCATTAATCTGTCTACCTGAACAAGTGAAGTTTAAATATTTGAATGTGAATAATTTTTCTTTCTTATGAATTGTATTATTTATTCACCTTTTACAAAAAATGTTTGAGTTTGTCTTTTTTTTTTTGTTCACTTTGACGTGACTCATTACCTACTTCTAGTCAATTTTTAATAATTGACGCCAACTTTAAGGAAAAAATGCAACTTTAATATCGAAATATAAAATCAAAAAAGTAGAAAAAACAAAGAAATCATTGGAGACCAAACACAGCCAATGATGAAAAACTCCATCACCGAAGCTGTCAAAAAACGTCACGCGCACAAGAGAGAAATCCTGTGAAGTGTCAAAGCCATTTTCCGTGGGCAAAAATAGACAAGTTTGAAAATTGTTCCGTCTCTCGTCACCCGACCGCTTTTCCTTCTACGTGTAAAGTTGTCGTTGTATTGATTAGCCGTTGAGCTCCCTTGATTTCCCAAAGGTCTTTGCAAGGGCTTCATCTCTTGATTAGCATGACAGCTATAGGCCTTGCGTGGAATGCACGTGGCGCCACTCGCCAGCACAATCAATAGTCTAATTGCCGCATGCAACTTTTACTATCGCCAGAAACAGAAAGGAAATGGAATAAAAACCTGCGCCGGAAGCGAGTCAAAAAATGAAACCAGTTCCGCATCAAATGCGAAGTTTGATGCGCGTTTGCCTTCCTGCGCCAATTAATTCCAAGAAAAGAGCAGGAATTAACATTTTTTTTTTTTTTTTTTTTTTTAGTCCTGCACTCAACAGTGTACCTCTGAAAAGCTAATGTAAATATTATTGCCCGAACGGGTTCCATCTGGATGTAAAAGGATGAAATGCAACTGCCACCCGCATTGTATCAGCTGTTCTGTTGCAAATCTGTTTATTTTCCTTTCTCACAAGAATCAGCTTTTCCTCGTCCACTGCCATGATCTGTCGTGTTGACTCAGGTGACCAGTTCCCAAACTACAACACGCCACGAGCTCGATCGGTACACGTTCAGCAACCAAAAGAATATGTGTGCTTTCATTCGTAAGAAAAGAATGAAAAACATGGCTGAGTTTTCGAGAATTATATAAATTCACAAAATCTTCCATTTTAGGCATAAAAACTAGGACCACTCGCATCTTGTTTTTTTTATTTATTTTTTTATTTTTATTTTTTTTGTTTAAGATATTTTAAGCTTGAAAACGTGAATTATGGATGCAACGTATGGGAGCAATTGCCTATTTTCAGCAAGTGTCAATTTTCCACTTTTTTCCTCCCACATAAAGCTTTTACACGATTTTATGTCAATATATCGAAAACTAGGGTAGAGGATAAAGAAAATCTCGCACGAAAATAATCCGAGTTGCTGCAACGGCGTATGGAATTTGCTCGATGCGCTTTTGTGGATTTAAAGTAAATAACGAAGTGTTTAGTTCTTCTAACAAGTCGTAAACATGTTTTTTTACGGCGTCTTATGTAGTGATGTAAACTCAAGAACCATTGTGTTAATCATATCCATAAACAACTCGTTGAATTCTTACCTAGTGAACTCATTTTAGGTAAAGTTAAGACCCAAGGTTTTGCCTTTATTTATTGCTTTTCCTACTCAACCACTCAAGGCTCGTAGTTATTTAAAAAAGGAAATTATCTGTGGTTAATAAAATGCAAGACATACACGTCCTTCCGCCCAGAAAGGCTGTAACTAGAACTTCCCCGGCCTGATTTCGAAGAAAAATTTTTTAACCTCAGATTTCCTAGACCGATCGAAACCGCAGCCAATAAAAAGGTGGGTTGGACCAATTTGCACGCTTCAAGCTCTGGGACCCTAAAATTGAGCCACGCTCAAATATAATGCGACTCAACATTTATTAGTCCCCTAATGTTGCCAAAGAATGATTAAACACAGTCTTAAAAAGAACTTAATTGCTATTCTCGGTAGAAAGGTAAACTAAAAATTAGATTTAAAAAAAAGAGTTAAATGCCAGGTTTGAAAAAATAATGAAAAATAAATATGGTAAATAAAAAAGGCTGCAACTGGAGATAAAAAAAAAAACTCTCGTGATTGAAGTCAATATATTTAGCCAGTGAATTATTGCAGGCAGTGGTATTGTAATTTTATGCTATCAAATGGAAAACGGGGTTGGAGAGGTGTAAGGCTAATTTAGTAGCTGTGCAAGAGCGACGGAAAACCGCTTTGATTTATTGACCCCAATAAAATTAAGGAAAAAATTATGATATTGAATTTTCTGTTTGTACTTTGCCTCGCCGCCGCTTTTGGTCTTGCGAATAATTTTGTTTTACGCGATGGTAAAAGTCTAAATATTTAGTCAGAACACACTTCACAAGATCATTTCTATATTAGTTCTTCTTCGTTCTTCATTTTAAAACGGAAAAAAGATGAAAATCTGGCATATTGGCACAGCCCCTTAATATTATCCGTTTATCTCGAATCGATTGCGAACTTCACATTAAAGAAAGTGTGTTGCATCAAAGTTTTAGCTCACGAATAATATGAAATGTCTTAAAGTTTGAAAGAATGGCCGCCTTCGTTATTGGATTATATTGGAATCTTATCAAATCCCAACTAATAATTGAATCAAATCTTGGCTGCGTTACCATGGAAACGACGCAATGATGATGTTAGAGCGCAATCTCATTTAACCACGTATATAAAATGAAAAAGCGCCATCCCTTCAACTTATTTTAATTGACATCAAAAATAAAACCATCATTTCATTACTGTCATTTTATTTATATATAATAAAAAAAATATATAAAAAAATCCTTTGCGGCTTAAAATTAAAAATAGCGGTTCAGAAATTCCCCTAAACTCCACACATCCTCGTTAAACATCCTTTTCCTCTTTGTTTTTTTACTTTTCCTTTATTTCCCCCCTTTTTATCAATTTTCACACCTTTATCCAACAACACACAACACGACCAAATATTTGATTGTTGCTATCAACTTTACTTTAAGGGTGGAAGACATTCAAGGTAGATTCTTCCTCTCCCTGTTATTGATCCGCCAGATACGAGGAGAAGGCGAAATCACATTTTTCTAACCTCTGCACTTCCCTCAGCTATACGCGCTCGAAATTACTCTGCGCCATATTCTCGGCAACTTGTACCGCTCATCTCAAAACTTTATTCAATATTTCCCACTCGCGGATAAAGCCTTTGCAAATGTTTAAAATTCCCTTAAAAAATTTACATATTTCATATTTAAAATTCAAAAAAAAAAAAACTCTTTTTATCCTGAATTTAGCAAAAAAAAATTATTAATTCTTAAACACAAAAATGGCGGTCTCTTACATCGTTTTATTACATCTATCAATTAAGGTTACGATAGGTACCTAGAGCATTCCAGCGTATTAATTATTTAGTAAAAGCAGTAAAATGGTGCTAGTTATATATTTTGCCTTCTTCCTGTACACACCCTCCCAGCTTTTTGTGTAATTATTAAAATGGCGGGTCCCGCTATTGTTGACATGGTGGCAACCACCTGCCCATTCGCCACTCCATGCGACATGACCTGTCCATCAAGCTGCAGCTTAATTACAGGTGCTGCCAACTCACTGATTTCCCCCCACATTGATCCAACACCCAAATGCACATTATTTCTCATCTGATCAAACTAGAAATTCACCATTCCCAAGGTTTTTCACTTTTTTTTAACCACTAAAAAAATGATATTTACCAACCCAAAAATAAAATCACACCAACAAAAAAAACAAAAAACTACTATGTAACTAAATTACCACATTTGGCAACTTTTATTGCACTTACAAAACGTGACAATGAGTTTTTATTACTGCAATTACTTGTACTGAGTCCCTATAACCCCGCATTATTAGCATCTTTTTATTTGCGAATTTTTCTTTTTCGGATTCAGTATAACAACCCATTACTTCATCCAACTGACGTTTTACGAGTTACTTAAAGCGAAAACTAACTTTTACTGTCAATGACTTTTTCCCGCTCGCTAAATACCCTCAATTTGTAGAAACAAAAGCCCCAACTGAAACGAGTGTTGCACAGCGAGTTTAGAAGTCCGCACTTCTGTCTTGCGGTTAACCGTATACACGTATAAATATAAATTACATGAGGAAACCACACTGTTTTACAAAAGTCGCGTGCAAAAAGCGCGATTTATCAATTTCCCCGCTTTTATACAAAAGTATACAATTAAACGCGGAAATTCATCATTTCTTATCATAACAGTCATGCTCCAATTTCGGACTTAATCAGCCTTCAAATCTTGCGTTGGCCGTTACCAGAACTAACAGCATTAATAACGCACCCAAGGAAAATCACAGAGCAAACAAATCGCAACATCAGACCGGTTAGAGTCAATTTCGGTCACAACTCAAAATCACCGAATGACGTCCGTTTATCTCGCTGCATTTCGGTATTGGCCGCTTTCCAACACGTAACGAATGTAGGTTTGAAATTGAATCGTCTTTCACACAAGTGTGTAAAAGACACAAAGTGGTTGAGGAATCGTTTCCCTTCTTTTGTTCGCAGTGTAAATCCTCCGAAAAGGATTTGACACACGAAACTCGCGCTTTCGGCAATTACGCTCGCCGCCTTGATTCGTTCTTGATTTGCATTGTGTGGCTTTAAGAGTGCATTAAGTTCTGCACGAGGTCTCCCTGGCAACCGAATGACATTTCAGTCGCCACACGAGACCCTGGCTTCACTAAATTCGCCCTATTAGACCTTCGTTTGTGAACAAAAGTGGCATTTCAAAACAAGCTGCACGAAGAAGCAAGCCCGGATGATTGTCATTCCATTTAATGATTGCATTACATTCGTCTACTTGAGTGTACAGCCCCAATAATTCGTTTCGAGAAAGTTATCAAAAACTTTTTCTTTTATGTAATTAAATTTTGCCTTGTTACAAATGAAATGAAAAAAAAATATAAGAAACAAAAAGAAGGCAATTACACAAACTTAATCATTTGGTTTTGGGTGGGTGAATGAACTCTTGCGTCGTTTTCGCTTTTAATTCGCCACCAGAGGGAGACTTTGCTTTAATAAAACTAAAAGCTCCAAAGACAGTCGCAAATTGCATTTCATTTGCTTACATTACCCTTCTTCGTACCTATTTAAAAAATAAAAACAAAAAAGGAATAAAAATTGAACTCCTGTTGTACCTCTGAACAAATCCACGAGTCTCATCAGCAGTTACCATGACGACCCCGATTGGCGGTGGTAGCGGAATCACAAAGAATCAGCAATTCCCTTTAGACACCGAAGAGGCCCGCACTTCATCATTACTAAGGCAGGGCTTTAAATCAAGAGAACAGGATTCAGGCCTCTGCCTATGGGGGTTACGGTCGTGGCTACCTCTCTCATTGGCTAACGGACAATCAAATATTTCAAGCAATTTCACTTTAGTATGTGATTACCAAAAGAGAAGGTAAAAACTTATCGCAATTTCCTTATCGCTGAACGAAAAATTATAATTTATGAAGAAGAGTCGATGTTGTCATAAATTCAAGGGAATTATCTTAACGAATATTTAAAAAAAAATAAAAAAAAATCCGTTATTCACATTTGAGCACCACCAAAGTAAATGTTTGTCACCTTTCAATCGATAGATGGATTTGCCAGTGTAAGTTACCTACTGTATAAATATTTCATCACATCCCGCGCATTCCGTATTCAAAGTCAGACCAGAATCATGCCACTGCCTTGAAACTAATCATTATCGTAAATTAAATACCACTACCCTCAGTTCTCCTGGTGACAGAAATTAAAACCGTCGAAGCAAAAGTGCATATCGACCATTTGGCGCCCATCTTTCGAGGCCCTTGTATGATTATTAAATGATTCATTGACGTCGGTTCAGAGAGTGTAAACAGTTCGAGGCCAAGTAGGGTCAGCCTTGTGTAGAATATAGTTACATCATTAAAACGCCACCCCACAAGAGGCTTACGGTAAAAAAAAATGAGCTGCTACTACCACCCAAGTATAGAGTCCCCCTCATTAAAAAAAAAAAAAAAAAATTAAATTATAATTTTAGAAAAATAATATTTCAAATGATGTTAGCTCATTTGCATGTTTCCTCCGAGGCGCGACTTTTTAATTCTCGGCTAAATCTTTGCAATTTCCCCCCCAATTTCCCGAGATCGATTTCGGAGCGTCGAATGTTTAAATATTTAAAAATAAATAAATAAATCTCGGAGCTAAAATAAGGAACTGCATCAAATATTTTTTATCTCTCGTCACAACAAAGTCGATTCTGTTTGAATTAGGATCCCGTGCATCCGTTGTTGATTCGAGCGCTCGAACGGCGTCAGTTGGTGGCAATTAGAAGAGAACCCACTTCACTTAGTTGCATCAGATAACACACATGCAACTAAAACTCAAATTACTATCGATTGCCAGCTAAAATGAGCAAAAAAAATGGCAACAATGATCAATTACTGCAAGGGGAAAATGGACATTTTTTTTTCACACCCATTTTAACAAATTGACTCATTTTCTTTTCTCTCCCATTTTGCCCACAATTCAATCTCGACTTCCGGTAATTCGCTCGTATGAGTTTTTTCCTATTGCGCTATCGCATTTTCCGTCGTCCAACAAGACACCTAACCATCAGATCACTAATTAACTTCTAATTCTAATTTTTATTTTTTATTTTTCATGTTATTAATAATTTGAAATACGATATGCTTATGAAAGACAAGTCCGTTTTCATAGGTTTTCAATAAACTGGCCAATTTCCTAATGGTCTTTGCAGACGTCGTGCGAACTGAATGACCTTTTTCATTGATCGTTTGAAACTCAATTCTTTTAATTGCGTTATTACGAGGCTGCGAAGAGGTGAAAAAGTCGTTTCATTTGTTTTGATTAAACCATATAGCGATTGAAGTGGCGTTTTCCTGTGAGTGATGTAATGTCAGCGAATTTAAAGCCATTTCTACGTCAGTGAAACTTCGAAATAAATTTTCTCGTCATCCGCACATCAAAATTTAAAAGCCCTAAAAATATACTGTATTTCGATTCGTCCTGTAAAGACGAATTGAAGAATGCACATATAAAATATTTCTACCTTAAATTAGAGAAAAAATTGTTACGTGTGTATGTGGAAAAATCAATTTTTTCTGAGAAACAATTACAGTTATTACAAACATTTATATAATAAAAATATACTATTTATTTATACTCGTGTTATTAATTATTTATTAATTTGATTTTGTACTTTTGCTCGTTGTTTCATATAGAAATTTAAATAGTGGTCATTTTATTCACAGAAATTTTCGGTAGTTAAACGAATTACCGGTCCTTACCGGTCCTTAGTGAAATAAATGTACATAATAATTCCGTTTATAAGTACAGTAAATAGAGAGATCAATTTACACCTAAAGTCTGGATTGTAATAAGTGTTTATTAAACTAAACATCGAGCTTAAACGTGTAAATTTACAAGTATTCTTAACTTAAAAAAATGACAACCAATAATGTGTAAAATCAAAAATAAATTTAATTTTCATTTGTAACATTAATAAACAAAGTCACCAAGTGTTAATTCAGTTTAAGGTAAGAATCCAGAAAGGACTTTGGTGTAAATTAATTGCTTTATTTCCGTGAGCTTTAAACGAATTATACTTTTTATGACCTAACTTTTATTTTAATAGATTTCTCGTAAAACTTTCCATTCAGATTTTTCTACATAATATTTTACAAAAATTTTTTTTTTACATCGTACTCATCTGTACAATATTTACAACTTTGAATGATCTAAAACTTTCAGCCCAAACTTGCAAAGTCATGTTAGCCTTAAAAATTCTGTTCAACACTAGAAAAACAAAACGTATACCCATTCGTAACATTAAACATGACAACATAACAATTCCGGCACGTTTCAGCTAGCCTTTAACACTTCTGACTCCTCGAAACACTCAAGGTCCCGCACAACCTGAGGGTATAAACGAAAGAGAAAATACCAAAATCAAATCGCAGCCGTGTATGTATTTAAACCAGGGATGGCAATTTGAATCCGTATTGGAATTCGAATCGGAAAATAATTCGAATTTTTTCCTAAATTGGAATT
>JAQFZP010003075.1:0-11311 GCA_034695745.1 Geophilus truncorum | reverse complement strand
AAGTAAAAACATCGTTAGGTGGCGCTATTGTTGCCGTCCCTCCGGTTTCTCCGAGGGTTCCTCCCGTGCTGCATTTTCGTTTCTCCTCCGTTGTCCCTTTCCTCCCTATTCCAGGTTTTGGATTTACCGACTGGTTCCTCCGTTCCTCCGTTTCTCCGGTTCCTCCTTTTAGTCCCTGCCATCACGGGGACCTCCTATTAGGGGACAGGAAAAATCTTCAACTCGGTAGGGAAGGCAACAGCTGCTTAATTATTTTATAAATACAAATCAAGAAGAATGTTTAAGAAGCTGAAAGACAAAATCGAAGAAGTCCGCCAAACTCCGCCCCGGTTACCAGTTCCATCTTTAGCTCAGGTACGTAAGGAATTTAAAACTAATTACATTTGGGTGGAGTGTATTGGTTTCATTTCAAATTAATCACGTATAATTTCACAAAGTAAATATTTAAATCTCATGACTACCCATGTACAAAACTGTAGCTCTATCACTTATTTACATCAAGTTGATTTAATTACATTTAATCAGCTCTGTGTTATGAAATATTTATTACCTCTAGAAATTACTTTTACAGAGTGCTGATAATAACCAGTCGACAAAACAAACTGATTTGCATGTAAGCTTACACTTAACAACCATTTCAACAGCTTTAGTTAACTTAAACATCATTTCAGCCTTATCGCATGCTTGAAATTATTTCTAGTTATGTTCAACACTTTTTATTTACTTCCAATTATTGTTTTTATTTTCAGTATTCTCCTTTTTCGTCCCTCAAACAGGCAGAAGCTCCATCCAATGATACAGATAACTTGCAACCTCAACTTCTGATTGACCTAAATGAAAGTAATGGCTCATCAATTAGCACTCAAGCACAGTTCACGGTCGATGAAGATGAATTGTCAAACTCAGATGCCGTCGCCCCAGAAAAGTCCATTGGGAATTTTCAAGCTGTGGATTTATCTGAAGTCAGTGCCTCGTCTACGCCGATTGTGACTCGGACAAGAACATCTTCCGAGTCTTCGTTTCAGAGTGACGTGATGGGTCCAAGTTACACACCGCCTTCGTATTTATTTCATCCACAAGTAATTAATTGTCTTTTAAAACTTCACAGTTTACTTTCAATTTATATTTGTTTTTTTTTATTTTAGTCTGATATGGAAAGTGCGAGCGAATTTGAAGATTCATCACCAAGTCTTGATCAAATTTCAAAATCTCAAATTTTTGAAGCGTTTAAGAAGAGTAGGATACGGTATCAGAAATATCGAGGGAAATATGCGGAACTCGTAAAAGCATACAGGGAAATTGCATCTGAAAAGGAAAAAATTCGAGTAAAATTTATTTTAAATTGTTATTTGTAATTTTAATTAATTAATCATACTAATTTTTATTTATTCTGCAGACAAAATTAAGTGAGAGTCAAGACAAAGTCCTTCGGAGAATACAAGAGTTGAGAGAAGAAGCACAATTAGATAGGCAAGCTAAAAACGACCTGGAAGCAACTTACAGGATTATGTTGGACGAAAAAGAGGAATTAATTAACGTACTTCACACCCAGGTTGCTAAATTAAACATTTTTTTACTGAAGTAAACACATCTTACAGATCATTTGAAATTTAGGTGCGATTATTGAAAGACGGTGTCACCAATGACATGTTTAAAAATTCTGACAATAATTCCAATGACGTTGTCATTAATGCGTTTGCAAATGCTGCTGCTGGCGACGGTGTAAGTCAGACGGAGGCCAGTCCTGACACTAATTCGTTACTCGAAAAAGTGTGTCTCTTATTATTTTAAAAACATTATAAATTTAAATAATTTTTTTAATATTTTTAGAATAAACGGCTTGAGAGTCTTCTGCTCAAATGTAAGGACAATATCAAATTTAATAAAGAGCTAGTAATTCAATTGCAAAAGGAAAAAAATGAGTTGCAGTTAAAACTCAAAGATGTTCAGACACAACTCGAACATAAAGAGGTAAAGTAAAGTTAAAAATGATAATATTTTTGCATTATAGATTAAAAAAGTTGAATTCCAGTTTTCTAATGATTCGTCTGTTGCAACTGAGCAAGAAATTTCTGAACAATCTTCATTAAGAAACGAAGAGATTTATTTGTTAAATATGAAAGTTGAAGAAATATCGCGAGAAAAAGAAAAATTACAAACTACGAGTAATTAACTTTTTAATTAAATGCATATTTATTGTTTTTAATGTTTTTAATTTTATTTTAGTTGACGAAAATTGTCAAGAATTAGCTGAAAAACATGATATGCAAGCTAGAATCGATGAACTGATTGCTGCTCGTGCTCATCTTGAGGAAAAGTTACAGATAACTGAGAAGTTTATGGAGGAAAATGAAACGTTAAAAAGAAGTTTGCAAGACGTGGAAAGCCAATGGACAACTAAATGCAACGAGTTTTGTCAAAAAGCAGAAGAAACTTCACAATTGTTACTGAACAGTCAAAATGAAAACGACGAACTGAAAGCTAAATTAGACCAATTGACCACAGATGACCAGAGTCAAAGCAAGATTATTGAAACATTACACTCGAATTTGAATGAACTGAATTTGGTAAAGGAAAATCTTCAACAAAAAATTAACAACTTGGAAGAAAATCTAGCACAAAGTTTCAATGGATTAATCGCCTTAAAGGAAAATTTAAAAAAACATGAAATCATCGGTCCAAAAATAAACGAAGATTTTTTCAATGAAGAATCGAACTCGGTCGAAAATTTTTCCACTGGATTTGCGAGAATTATTCAACTTCTACAATCAGAAATGGAAAAGTTGGAATATAAATTTCGTCGGGCCAGTGATTATGTTGAAGAACAAGCACAGAGACTCGAAGCAATGGAAAAATCAAACGAAAACTTTCAAGAAGATAAAGAAGCGTACGAAAGGGAAATACAAATATTACAAGGTCAAGTGAGAAATTACGAAGACGAACGGGAATCTGTACTGGAAAATGTTGCCATGTACAAACAACAAGTCACGAATGCGACACTCGAACTTCAGAAACAGCAGTTTGCCTGCAATAATCTCGTCAAAGAGAACGACGATCTGCACATGAATTTCGAAGACATACAATCTCAGCTGAATATGTTCCAGAACCAATTGGCTGATAAAGATCAGGAAATTTCTCAACTTGTGTCAGAAAAGTTTGCTATGGAGGAAAGTTTGCAAGCTCAGCTTGAGAAGTTGAGAAAGACGCAGGAAAACGATGAAAAAGACAATGAAGACAGCGAAGGATTGTCTATGTTGTTGCAGAAATTCGAGAAAGAAGTAGGAGAGAAGGACAACAAGTTAAAACAGGTCTTTGACGATTTGGAAATGGAACGAGTGATGCGACAGTCGTCGAGCGAATCGGAACAGAATTGGATGAAGAAATACGAGGAGTCCAACTTACTGAGGAAAGATTTGAAAATGATAATTGAGGAAATGGAAGAAGATACAAAGAAAAACAGGATGTTGTTGGAAGAGAAAAGCGAGGAGTTTGAGAACATGCGATTGGGGTACGAATCGCAGTTGCAAGATACTAGTGAAAGATTAGCTCAAGAGTTGAAGAGCTTCCAAGAGGGAGAGAAGAAATTGCATGAGGAATTGAGGATTTTACGCGCGCAGCAAGATCAAGATAAGGGTTTGATCGTCGAAGAGCTGCAGAAGTTGCACGAATGTAAATACGAACTGGAAGAAACGATTGTTGAAAAGAACAAAGAATTAGACCTTTACTTCGCTATGTGCAATGAGTTTTTGGAAGTTGGTAAATTGATTTTAAACGTGTCGACTGATGATGATGTGGATTTGCCATCGCTGCCAAAAGTCGTCAAAGATAAATTGAACGAACTGAGCTCGGCTGTCGATATCTTGTCACGGGATAAAGAAGAAATGCAGCAGAAACTTGATAATTGCATTGAAGAGAAAGATACAGAAATTCAAGACATAAAGTTGAGCCACATCGAAAAATTGACCGATCTGAGAAATAAAACATCAGAAAGTATCGCTTCTCTGAAGGAAAAGATTACGGAATTGAAAAAAGAAATGGAAAATCAGAGGGAAGAGTACGAAAAATGCAATGCGGAAGTGCAAGCGATGTCTAATAAACAAATCGAGGAAATGCAGAAGCGGCTCGAGGAAGAAAAAGTCGATTTGGAAAATGCATCACGTGATAAAGAAAATTCACTGGAAAATTTCAAACAAGAAATGGCCGGGTTAAGAGAAAGAGAGTTGGAATTGAACGATTTGATCGACACTGACAGACAAAAATGTAAAAATGTCATACAGAAAGTGAAAGATGAATGTCAGCAGGAGATCGAATCGTACGAAGAACAAATGAAACTGTTGCAGGCCGAAAAAGAAGAACTCTTGGCCAAGTTTGCCGAAAGCAGCCAAGAACGGGATCATCTAAAGGAACATTTTCGAGTTTTGCAACTGGAATTGGGCGAGAAGAGTTCAATAGATGCCGACAGAGATTCGTTGATGCAGAAAAGTATCGAAACTGAAAAAGTCTTGTGGAATGTGACGAACGAGTATGACAACTGCAAGATGTTATTGGAGAAGACCGAATCTACGTGCAATGAGCTGCGGACACTTTACGATGAAAAAAACAAGGAATTTTTGATGCAAATTGAGAGCAAAGACAATCAAATAGCTCAAATTCAAAAGCAAATTTCTGAACTGAGTGAAAAATGTGAGTTGCTTCAACAGACTAATGACAGTTTGAGGCAACAGCGCAGTAATGAAGTGATCGAATTGGATGAAAAGCTTAACAACAGTTTAGCCGCGCACAAGATTGCAGTGGACGAAAAATGTGCTTTGGATAATGTGCTGGAAGAAAATAGAATTCAATTTACACAGGAAAAAGACAGTCTACTTACAGAAATAGACTCTGTTAAGCATGAACATGAAGTAAAATGGGAGCAGAGAGAAAAGGAATTGAATAACGAGTTGACTGGCAAGATGCAGGACTTGAAGAAAAAGGCCGAAGCGAAATTGGCTCAAATTAAAGTATGTTATGCAAATAATTTTTTTTATTTTTTATTTTAACATTTTTTTGTATTTCAGAAACAAATGCAGTCGAATAAGGATAAGGTTTTCGCCGAAATGAAAGCCGAAGTGGTACAATTGAAGGAAACTATTTCGAATTTGACGACCACGCATCAAACTGAAGTAGAAAATATAAAATCTAATGCAGATATCGTTCTGAATGAAACACGGTTGGATTTAGAGGGAAGAATTAAGAGTCTTGAGGTAAACATAAAAGTAAATGAAGACATTTTTATTCATAATTAAAACCTAATTTTTATTGAATTTCAGACACAACTTCAATTGGCTAGAGATGATGCAATGATGGAAGAAAAATCAGAAGTAACTGAGTTGAAAGAAACAATTTCTAACTTAACATCCGCACATCAAATTGAATTAGCGAATATTCAGTCAAAGGCTGATGCTACTTTGAATAATACAAGAACCGAATTGGAAGAAAAAATTCAAGCTTTGGAGGTAAATGACAAAAAAATTGTATTTGAGGATAAAACTTTGATAAGAAAATGCATTTCATTTAGGCATTATCATCATCCAAGAATGAAGCGACAGCCGAGATGATCTCAAAAGTAACTCAACTGAACGAAAGAATTTCTGAATTGATATCTTCTCATCAAATTGAAATAGAAAATGTACAATCAAAAGCTGAGGCCATCTTAAATGATACAAAATCGAATTTAGAAGAGAGAATTAAAAATTTAGAGGTATAAACATTATTAAATTATATTGTAATATATTAATTATAATAATTTTAATATCGTTTAGCTGCAATTGTTGTCCAAAGATGAAGCGTCATCTGAAATGAAGGTAGAAATGGTGCAACTACAGGAAACATTTTCTAACCTGGCAACAACGCATCTAATTGAAATAGAAAAACTACAATCAAGTGCTGACGGTGCTTCCAGTGCCACAAAAACCGAACTAGAGAATAAAATTACAAGTTTGGAAGCAGAATTAGAAACAATCAAAAATTCCAGCAGTCAAGAATTAGAGAAAAACAAATCCGAAGCAAACGAGACTTTGGAAACCTTAAGACAGACTATTTCATCTTTAGAGGAACAAATTAGAGTCCTAATTGAAGAGAAGACGAGAGAAACGGAAAAGTGTGCAGAACTGGAGAAGACATTTTTGTTCGAGAAGGAAACGCTGCAAAAAGACATCGATGTTAAAAACGCACAAATAGATGAAAGTTTACTGCTCTCGCAAGAAAACTCGTCGGAAAAAGAGAAAATATTAGAGAAAAATAAATTAGAGATGAAGAAAGTTGTTCAACAGTTGAAGAAACGTGAGGAGGAGGTGGTAAATTTAAGAGAAAAACTTAAAACTTGTAAACCAAGTGATCCGTCTAACGATAATTGGGATGAAATTAGAAATGAATGCGAAAATAAATTAGCGAGTAAAGATGAAGAGCAGGCGGAGAAAATAAAACAACTAGTCACAGATTTTAGTATCGAATTGCAGAATAAGGAACAAGAACACGAAGAAATCCTGTCTGTCACTGTTGGTGAGTATTTCGATGTGCAAGAAATGTTATCTATAATAATGACAAATTTTTTATTTATTAGAAAAATTGCGAACTGAGAAAGCACAAATTGAAAAGGACTATAAGGATCAAATTAAAGACATGATTGTCGATTTGAGAGAAAAGGAAAGTTATCTCGAAAATTTAATTACAACGACGAGAGAAGAAAGCCAGGTTTGTATAAAATTTTAAGGTCTTGTTTGAAATCGATTGTTTATAGTGTATTACATTGATTAGGAAAGGGAAAAGATCTTGGAAATTAAATCCAAGGAGTACGAGAAAAGATTGGCTGCATTGGATCAAGAACATTCCCAAAAACTTGTAGAAATTGAAACCAAAAGCAAAGTTATTCTCAACAAACGGTTAAAAGAAAATGCTCAAAGACACGACGAGGAAATTCGTGGCCTTACAAACGAATGGAACGAGGAACGAAAAGTAAGCATTTACCAGGAAACCACGTTCGTTATTTTTAAAATTCATTTTTCTTTTATTTTTATTGTTTTATTGTTTTTTTTGTTTTTTTTTAATTTTATTCAGTTACCAGACAGTGAGAGTGGTGATCAGAATTTTGAGGTTTATCATTTATTTTAATTTTTAATTTATTTATTTTATTCAATTTATACATTTGGAACAATATATATATTATATGAATTGTATTTATTTTTTTAATCAGAAACTTGAAAAGCAAAGTCTTTTGACCATGGCTGTGATAGAGAGTAATTCCGGAAGTAATCAGCTCTTGCGACAGGAAGTCTTGTCACAGAGCGCGGAAATGGCTCAACACCAGTGAGATAAATCAGTAATGAAATAAACAAACTTAAACTAATGACTCAATTATTTCTAGAAACGAAACGCAAAGACTGAAATCAGAAATAATTAACTTGCAACGACTTCTGCAAAGTGCTAGCCATGCTCAAGGGCCTCTATTAACGGAACCAACGCAAATGGAGGTTAATTTTTAATTGAAATTATATTATATATAAAAATATTAAATAAAAATTTCTTAATATAGTATCTAAGAAATATTTTATTCGAATACATGATGGGAAGAGAAACAACGACTTTAACTAAAGTCATAGCAGCTGTGGTGAAGTTTACTGAATTCCAAACACAGAAGGTTTTAGAAAGAGAAGAATCAAGGCATAATGTGGTAAGTAAACTTAAAAAGTTTTTTTAACTACTTTTTTGCCGTTAACTTCCTGGAAATCTGCATATTAAAATTGTAAATGCAAAACATGTAATTAAAACAAAACCAAATGCAGTTTTTCTAATTTTTATTTCGACATTTCATTTTTTTTTTTTAGAATTAGTTCCACTATTCCTGACTTTATATTTACCACTACAGGCATGTATTGTTGCTTTATTAATCCAACAATTTGCACTTTGTTTACTGTACTTGCTTTGCACCAAATACTCACAAAAAAATCTCTTCGTTATATTAATTCTCATTAATTTTTGTTTGTTTCGTTACAGTTGACAAATCTATTGCAAACTTAATCTTAAGGATATCGTAAGCCTTTATTTGGTGGTGGGAAGTAAGATTTTCAAACATTTTTTTTTGTAAAATTTTTTTATACATTTAATTTTCGAATCATGTGTTAAGGTTTAATTTAATTTAACGCAATATGTAGAAACACTTGTTCATTTGCAATTCCATATTTTTTTATTATTATTATTTGGAATATTATTTGTTAGGTAATGTTTGGTCTATTGACTAATGGTTTCGAAATCATGAATTCTTAAGAAATTTATTACTTTAATTTATTTGAATAATGTATGGTTTATGGTAAATAGCTTTTAAAGACAAACATTTATTGTATAAAGTTTCAATTGACTAATTAAGTTTCATAAACTATTTTATTCCCGCGTAGGGCGTTGAATTTCTAAGTTGGAAATTGAGGAAATCTGTGTATTAAATTGCACACAAATAACCAATTACTTTTTTAGTTGTTAATTTAATTTGTTGAAATCATGTAAAGTCTATTACTGACAGAAAATATTTTTTCATTATAAATATAGCGTGCTTGTCAAATGTGCTGTCGGGTACTGATCAGTTCTGTTAACAAATTTTACAATAAAATTAAAAATTTATCAAGTGACAAATCATCATTTATTAGAAAAATGCATATACAAAAAAAAATTAATAAAATATCAGCAAAACAGTTTCAAAAAAAGAAATATTAGCTTACTAATTACAGCAAAACAATGTAAACGTGATGACGGAGTATCTGAAACGAGATTGAAAAAATTTCTTTGAGATATCAACGATATTAATCTGACAAGTCAGTTTGGTAACCTTGGTATTATGAATAATTCGAAACTATGTCAAGGTAGATTTTTTCAAAGGTTAATTTCTCAACCAATACTTCAAGACCAGTCAATGGAAGGTAATTCACTTTTTTCAAAGTTGAATCTGACTCATTACTGCAACACTGGTCATTTAGTTCATGGTAATGAATGACTTCATGTAACAAAAGTGGACAAAAACAAAAACAAATTATTATTTACCTGAAATTTAGGCGGGTGCGGGTGGAAGACACGCTTTCTTGCACGCGTCGTCACTGCATTCCTGTTGGCAAAGACAGACGTTTTTGCTGGTGTTGCACTGAATACTACATGCGGCGGCATCTTTCTTCTCGACGGTTTGACAAAATCCCGCGCAGACGGGCAAGTTGTTCTCGCAGTAGTTGTTAACGGTTCTGTAGCATTTTTCTATACAAGCGCTGTCGGACGCCAGGCATTTGGTGCTACACAGGCAAATTCCGTTGTCGTCGTTGCAGATGCTGCTGCAAGATGCTTCGTCTTGGCCCCCAATTTTGCAGTATTCTTTGCATTTACCTAGTTCGGAGTTGCACGCATCTTCGGGATTCGGAGCTGCAAAGACTGATGCGCAAACGAGAGCCGTGATGGTGAAAAATAGCATTGTGTTCATTTTACTTTTGTTGGTTACGTTTGACAATAAAACAAAGCTGTAAAAGTATTGAAATGTTATTAATATTTTATGAGTTATATTTTAAAGGAAACTAGTTTCTCTTAACTTTCGAGTTCGATAGTTATTACCTGCTGTTATTCGATGTATTGTGTAAATCCTTATGGCAAGTTTACAGGGCCCTTCTGACTTTTATACTGTCCACGTCACTTTCAGCCAAGGAAAAGTGACAAACGGGTCAAGGAAAACAATTTTATTATCCGCTAGAGCGATGAAATTGCAATTTTTTTTATTCTAATTGAAAAAACTTGAATCGCTACTTGTATTGAAAATGTTTAAATATGAATCAAATTTATGAATATAATTAGTTAATTGGCTCGAATGCTCAGAGATGCAATTACTTAAAGCCTTCGACATATTCTTTAAATCAGAAAACACTACGACTGGTTAAACTGTACCAGGAACCGTAGAGAACACAATACTTTAATTCATCGCCTTGAAGTCTGAGCATTTGCAGGAAAGCCTGCGTAAGTTTTCTATGCACCTGTTCTGGTTTTGTTTTGGTAAATGTTGCTATTAGAATGGTGTGGTAGATTTTATTTCTGGTGTTATTGTGAAGTTAGCTTATCATTGGCCTATTATTTACCTTATTTCTTTTTTTTAAATATTATTCGGTGCAGTGGTATTGCAACTTATTTGTTACAGACCCTGTGCTGTTTTTTTTTTTTTTTAAGTGAAAAGGCCAGTTTTGATGTTAGTCATTCAAGTATCAGTCCTATATCATGTTTTTGACGTTGTTTGTGTGCATTTAACCTTGCATTGGTTAGGAATGCTCTAGACTTTAGTTTTTGATATCAAAAAGGGATAATAAGGTCAGAGTTTTGATCATAGGTTATGATAAAAGCTAATACCGGTATCGAAGTTATGAGATCAACAGTTTTTAAATGTCTGATGCATTTGAGACTTAAAATAAAAATTTACAGGATAAAAATATTACGTTACATTTTTAAACTCTCAAAAGTTTTGTTAAATAAACAATTCAGAAGAAACACTTGATATTGTGGATGTTTATAAAATATTATTTTATCTTTAAAATTATACTTTGTAACATTGATTTTTAATCTTGACACACTTTGAAAAGATGAAAACACTCTTCAGATAATTTGTAAAACACTTTTATTGGAAGTAAAACTGTAAAAGCAGGTTACGAATGCTATGCGAAAAAGTAAAATGGGGTCAACAAACTTTTTCTACCTTAATTTTTTTTTTCATAGGAAGCGCAGTAAATAGGAAAATAAAATTAAATGAAATTAAAATTTCGAGTGGCTTATTAGGTAATTCTGATGTCAATTACTATTTTGACAATTAATCAATAATAAATCAGGAGTCATCTATTGTCATGACTTGTGAGATAACATAACTCAATCAGATACAGTTTAAGAGTTCAAGTTCCTCTGAATGCGATTGATTAAACTTTAACAAAAGCTATCCAGCTATTTTCACAAATTATTCTCCCTTGTCTTCAAGTTATTTCTATACCCCAAGACTCGATTTTGAAGGAAGTCAAATGTAATTGATTAATTAAAGCACAATTAATAATTAATTTTATTGCAGGCGCCTGCATTTTTCAATACCATAATAAACTTATAACTGGTTCTAAATTTGAAAATGTAATATTTTTAATCAAATTTTCACTAAAATAGGGCGTCACCCTTCAAATTCCTATGAATTTAAATGAGACGCCATTTTAATACTAAAACCTAGCTACATTCCTCTTATACACCGCGCACAGTAAATGCGAGCAAATATGACGTCACACTTAAA